>CP032581.1:51837306-52049612 GCA_008044935.1 Gossypium turneri
TAATAAAGCACTAATCTGTCTTCAAGCCTTTTTCTGGGAACTTTTCCTATCTAGGCAACAGTGTTAGTACACAACACTGCAACCTTTTCCAGAAATCTACCTTGCATCTTGCAGAATTTATTATTATTATTTAATATGAAAATATAATTTAGTGGCACTGATAATAATGGAGATGGGCGGTGGTATGCAGCAGGCGAGTAGGGTAAGGGAAAAGGGTGGAGCGCATGTTAAGGAGCAAAAGAAGGCGGGGAGAGTATGTGACGTGACTGAACCGCCAAGGAAATACTACCAACATCCCCACCACCATGTGTCTTTGTCAGTTAATAATGACAACACTACAAGCAGCAATAGTAAGCACCCCAAATACGTTGCCGTTGCACCTCCTAATCCCAAGAGATTACCTGTTCGACCTCCTAAACCTGTTGATGAAGATCTCTACAAAATCCCCCCTGAGCTCCTTCACTCTTCCAAGCGAGTATGTCCTCTTCCCGATTTCTTCTTTTATCTTTATTTTTTTAATGTGAGTATAAGTAGGTAAATAAATTGAATGTATCACTTTGAATCCAACATTTAATCTATTGGTCAAGAATGTCTACTATATCTCTGAAGTCATGGGATGGATTTACAGGCTATGCCAGTGTGATAGTTTAAATAAATTTAAGATTCCATTGTATAAAAAAAAACATCACATGATAGGCAAATTCCTTCAAAGGTCACCGGCTTGAATCTGTTCACATGGACATATAATGAGGGGAACATTGATTTCTTGTCAACACACAAGTCTTTGTCATCCCATTCCCCCTCAAATTCCGCTATAAATTAATTAATCATAAAGAAATATTTGTGGGTTTTTTTTTTTTTTTAAAACCTTGGGCCAAGGTTTAGTAGCTGAAAGTTGCCCATCTCTTTCTAATTTGTTGTATTACCCAACCCATGGTTTCCTTGAGCCATTCATTCTTTTCTTCTAATGATAAAAAAGATCACGTATATTAAAATTTTGAACTCTTAACTATGACCTATCTGGTAATGCTCTATTCTTACATGTTTATTTTGTTATGGAATGCAGAAGAAGATGCCAGGATTCTTTTCCTGCTTGGTACCAGCTTGTGCAACATGAAAGTCTTATCGCTTTGTGAAGGAATTTCATGTTTATATAGACAAAGATATGTAGTTAGTCTAGTGATTTATTTCTTTTTGTTCAATCAAAAAATGTTTTGACTAGCAATGAGAAATGACTATGAAATGGAGATTTTGTCCCTTGTCTACCAATGAACTTATACTATATGGAGACTTTGCGATACACTTCTTGTATTTTGAAAGTATAAAATAGAATTGTCGTTTTTAGTAACTATAAGTCTTTCAAAGTTAAATGCGCTCGGCAAAACAAATACCAATTGGTGGGGACTATTATAGGTCACCAAAAACCACAATTTCTCCTTTCTAAATTTAAAAACCAATGAATTTAGAATTTGATAGCACTGGCCAATAATCATGTGATCTATCCCTAAAATATATACCAACAATCATGTCATCTACACGCGTTTGAAAATAGGAAAAAAATTATCTATTTCGATACCATAATCAAAACTCAAATGTCCATAAAAGAAAACCTTCTTAACAAATATTTACTTCAAAAATAAAATTAAAAACAAAGTTACCAACCAAACGTTATCTTAGGGTCTGTTTGATTGGCAGTAAAATGTTTTTCGTAAAATGATTTCTGGAAAATGTTTTACTTTTCTGTAAAATGATTTACTGGAAAATATTTTCTGGTGTTTGATTGAATCTGTGTAAAATATTTTCTACTGTTTGGCAGATTTCTTGAAAATATTTTCCGGAAAAGTTGTTTTTACATATATTAATATATATTAATAAATTTTTATATTTTAAATTGTTTTTACATATATTGCAATGATTTATTTATAAATAAATAAATCAAATTAAATATATAATAATACTCCATTATTAAAATATAAAAGCATTGCAAACCACTTCCGAAATTTATTAATTAGTAGTGAATCAATTGTAGTGATCTCCTGATGAAATTACGCTCAGCATAAAAGTAATTTTTTTGTTGTCTTACAAACAGCACAGATAGCATCATTATCAAATTTCAGCCACTCTCAAGTATAACCAAATCTTTAGCCAACCAATCTACGTTGTAACACAAAGCTATCTCCTATAAAATTTATCCCAATGCACACATTTACAGACATAAATATGTATATATGTATGCATTCAACAAATGCATAACCATATGCATGCAATCAGCTATGTTCTAGGATAGAATTGTGGGTGTGATAGGACCCACAAACTTCTTCCCATACAAAAACGACATTGGCAGATACACCATTCGACAATGACACCACATTCTTCCTACAGAATTATACAAAATTATTGTCTAGAGTAGAATAATGTAGAACCTTTGGAACAGATATAAGACCTGTAAAAGGGAGACTATTTACTAACAAACTTTTGAAAGGAACCATGTTCTAGGATCCACTCACGTGCTTTCTCAATTGCCCCTTCTCCACCTTCAGCACCTTCATCAAGCAGCCTCAAGCTAACATAATTTAACACAGTACCAAACATGGTGCTTGGACCTTCAATGTGAAGACCCTAACCACCATCTCTATTCTGCAAGAAAACAAACAACTCTCAGAACAGAGCAATTTTCTTCATTTGTTTATATGGTAATGACAATGCCAACTGACATCGAATAGTTAGTAAAAGGCAGTTGACTTAAGTGGGTTGGTTTTCCTTTCATCCAGATAGCACTATGCTTGCTTAGAACAAGCTCAACTGATGTGAGAAACATTCCAGAGAGCTAGCAGACAATAATAACATAATTATGTCATAATTAGTATAACATAATATCTACTCAACAAGTGGAAATCATAAAATCTTAAACACACACAGTGCACATTGCTTGCCTGATGATTGTACAGATATTAACGCATCCATTCAAAATGTAATTCAAGCTTCTCACATCCATGAAACAGACTCATGATATGAAGCTCATGATGCTGTAAAAAGAAAACACAAATTTCAGAACAATACTATTATATATATATAAAAAAGAGAGTAAGGTTGGTAGCTTCGTAATAAACACTATAAATTTCTATCATTGGATCATAGAAGCAAACGTACATAGATTTTCGAAGTTGGTAAAGTTTATTCAAAGTATGGACTGTCTCGCATGGCCCGCAGTAGAGGACCTGTCAGCAGCTCTTTGAACTGTTCGAATGAATTTCGGTACATAATTTTTTTAGTAGTACCAGAATTTAATTATAATTTTTAATTGATTAAAGTATAAGTTTATTATGTATTAATTTATATTTTTATTATTTTTGAAGGGATTAAATATAAATTATTTTATTTTTATGGGGTTAAAGTGTAAATTTACTTTGATTTATAATTTCTTTATTTATAAGAGATTAAATTGAAAAAAATGTTTTTGGGAGTCAAGCCTCCCACCTCCCACTTCAGATTTGCTTCTGCCGATACATGTTGCAATTTGACAGTTGTATAAAAAAATTATATATAAAAGAGAGCATTGCATTGCATGGTTTCACTATAATCCTTATTACCCGTGGTGGTGACCTTGCAAGAGTTGCAAACGACCTATCAACAGGTTCTGCAGCACTTGCAAACAAGTTGTGCAATTTCTCGAGGGGTGAAGAAGTGTAATAATTATAAAAAATAATTCATTTTATGAAACAAGGAAGCAGTAGATAAATGATTATACAGGTACACGCGAGCCTTTCTTTCGGATACAAGGCATAGGTTCTTTCGCATTCACATTATCTTTCACACCAAACATTACTTCATCTTCATCTTCATCAGCTGCTTCTTTCAGCATACTTACAATACTCTATGATTATAAAATAGAAGCAATGAATTATTGGCTGGACTATTACAAATTACCTTACGCAGACATAATCTTTCTTTTATAACTTTTGAAACGTCTAAATGAAATGCTTCCTTTAGATTTTTAGCCAACTCATCCACCATTTTTTTTTATATTTTCCTGGTTTTTTTTTTTTCAATTTACAGTCCATCATGCTGTGGTCTATATTTGTTTATTGTTTTTTAAAATGAAATTATTATATATACCAATAAAATTATGTCAAATAAATAAACAACAAACCAATATATAGTCAATTATTGTCGAAATAAATGGCTTATATAACCACAAAGAGATTTGCAAAGCTAAAGGAAAATGCAAGAGATCAAATATATATGGTAGGAATTAACCTATGTATGCAATGAACGAGAAAAATAATTAAGAGATTGAAAAAATCAACATGCAAATTTATCGTGAAAAAACTCTTCAAAAGAGAATAAAAGATCATGGGTAAAAGAAAATTTCACTATAATAATAGAAGAGTACAAGAGAATGAGAGAATCAGAACAAAACCCGAAACCCCAAAAAAAATCTCAAAACAAAGAATAAAATTTTCTCAATCTAAATATTTCTATTATATAAAACCTAGATTAATTAAAACCTATTTATAGGCTGAAATTCGTAGCATATATGACTAGAATATCCCTAGGTTAATCAGAGTTCAAGTGGGAAACTAAAAACAGAGTTTAATTGAGAGAAGAAAGCCGAGAAACTTGAGGAGCACGTCGCCACATTGTGACGTGGCACTTGGTCATTGGGACGAAGAAGGATTGCATCGTTGGGATGAGGGCTTCCCTCTAGTAGTGACGTCAACTACTCGCTGAGACGAAAAACTTCTCTTCGTTGCGACGTCACACATTGTTTGATCGAAATGCAATATAGACTTCCATATATATATATAGATATGTGACAAAAAAAAAAAAAACTTCTAAATCTACCAATATCATTGAAACATGAAAATATTGCCATTTTAAATAAATACCAATAACCTTTTCAAATAAAGAACCATAATTTAGCCGCGATGTGCATTCTATCTATTTAACAAGGTTTTGCTTTTATCAAGTTGAATTTGTAATTAAAACCTTAGGTAAATTTTCCATATACCAAGGAATGAAACCAACAAGGCAACAACATAGGGAAATTAGAAATGATCATAAACCATAGATTATACAAACAAGTAGAGATATAGTATTTCTTATGTATTTGAAGATTGAAAAATATATATCTATAAGAGTTATGATTATCAAGACTAAATTAAAAAAAAAAAAAACTTGGTACATCTTCTAACTTTGTTTGCAAAAATAGTTGTATGTCAATCGGAGCTTTCTACAAGAGAGAGAAAACAAAAGGTTAATGTTAGGGAAATTCACCAAAATTTTAATTTAAATAAGCCTCACTTTTCTAAATTTCAAATTTAATTAATTACGCATCACTTATAAAAAAACAAACATTTTCTTTGAGAATTTATCAAAAACAAATCTTAATTTTAAAAGTGCTACCGAAGATTTCTTATTCTTTTGTGATAAGTCTACAAATCTAAGAGCGCTTAGATGCTCACTCTCTAGACCAACACGACTTAGATGATTAGTAGTCCTATTTCCCGAATGAGCTACATAACAAAAACATAATCAATCAAATAAAAACATAAATTTCTTGGCCTCATTCAATGTATGGCCCAAAAGTGAAAAATCCAAACCATGCAAATTAAGTTTAGAAATAATTAAAACAGAGTCACTTTTAACAATAACATGTCTAAGACTTATAAAGTGGGCAAATTGCAAGCCATGAATGGTCGTATGGGCCATCGCCCAAGCGGGGTAATCTAATCCATCTAAATGTTGCGGAAATCCACCATGCACTAGCTTGTTTGTGTTGTGCACCATTGCTCTACGCCTCGCTTGTCTACGTGGGTTGACTAAGGCCATATCAACATTTAACTTAAAATTTTGTCCTTGTGGCGGCTACCAACCAACTTGGCGTGGTCTTATAGGAATCATAGGCCGATGTAATAAATATTGCACTATAAAATCGCGGTGAAGCTCGTGTGGAAAGTTTAGCACCAAATAGGGCTATATGAGCTTACCCTTTAAGATAGAGTTATTACGCAATTCCATAGATGCCATAGCAATACTAGTAGATTCGTGAAGGCCTATTTGTCTAGCACACTTGTTTTAATTTCTAACCAATCAATGCAACTAACGAAATCTATGTTAAGCAAACCATCATTAATACCAGCTAGCATAAGGATTTCACGTGATACTTGACAATCTTGCAGGACATGTAAGATAGTCTCCACTAACGCACCACACCTCTTACACTGGTCATCATTAGACAAAGGCGTTGGGGCAATCTTTGCTACTGTTGGTAATATGGCCAATGCACCATGCAAAAATGTTTATCTTTAGGAGTGTCTTAATCTTTTATGGAGACTTCCAAAAGAATCGAAAAAGCCCAAATTTGATATATTTGAACAATAGCTAGGAGTAGTTTATCTTGGTCAAATAACACCCGTTAGGGGAATGCCCCCAAACCAATATGTCAGGTGGGCTGGGGCATATTAACAGGATGGAATAATGGCCTCCACCTTATCATTGTTGAAAGTCGCACTTAATACTTTCCTATCCTATCCCCATTACAATTGAACATTAGGTCTCTCACCATCGTTTGCCTTGGAAAAGCACCATTAAATTTAAAATCCACACCATTAAGAACTATCTTACCCCACCTCACATCCTATACCCTATTTGATGCACCATCCCCTCCTACTAAAAAACCTCACCCACAAGCTTATGTCACGGGGCTAGACCTTTCTTCTTGCAATCCGTGTGGCCTTAGGCGATCCGTTCGTCCCAAACTCGACTAAGTCAGCCTTTACGCCCAAAAGTGAGGATTCTTTTAAGAACTCCTTCAAGGCACCAATTTGTATAGCGAAAGCGATTGTGCCAAAAGAAGCTACAAGTGAACAACAGAAAGCCAAAGAAAGAATGCACACAAAGTGTTTGAGTAAATGCTCAAGAATTCTATTACTCTTAAGAATTCAGCTTACAATGGATGAGTGAGTACAAATGAGGGGGACGCTCTCTATTTATAGTTGAGCTCCCCCAAAACCGACGGTCAAGATACATTTACATCGACGGACAAGATTAACCATATCCCTTTATTTTAGGGATTTACAAGATAAGCCATATCAAATCTAATCTAATCTTTACAAGATAAGATTCCCTCTATCTTCTAAGATTAGTTACCATATTTAGCCTAAGTTGACATGTATTCGTTATCGGGCCAACTGGGCTTCAATCTGACAGGCTTCTCTAGTAGCTCTTTGAATCGGGCCAGTTCTCGTAGGCCAAATGATCCCCATCTAAGCAATAGACCTCCATTGGATGCATTTGGCGCGATGGTCATGGGCTTTGAACTGCGGCCCGTGACACTTACACAATGTTGGCAATATACTTTCCCATGCATAGGATGGCTTTTCTACATACTTCAATTGGAAGACATAAAGTACTTGGCACTCAAAAATCGAAAGCACATGATATCTTTATTGTGCACCAAGCACCAAACTTGTAACAACCCATTTTTTAGTGGTGTCGAAGACAGTGGTTTCGAGACTACAATTTTGATCAGTGTAATACCCCCTACCCGTATTCGTCGCCGAAATAGGGTATGAGGCATTACCAGATTTTACCAAATAAATTTTTCGCAAAATCCCAAAGTTTTTTTTTGAACTCAATATAACCCCTTTATAAATATCTAATATTCCCTGCAATTTTAAACCAAGACCAATCGAACACAACCAATCCATTTCAATATATTTTCAAGATAGATTTAACATATTCATAAGATAACCTCATCACATACCAAAACCAAAATTTGTTAGCCATACGAATGGCTAACCTTACATTCATTTCACATTAACATTTATTTTATTAGCTTATACATGCCATTGATTTCCAAAATAAAGTTTCTTTATATATCGAGATCTTGAAGTTGATAGTGTGATGCGTCTTTGACCGAATCCGACCTCCGAGCTCTTAACACTACAAAATAGGGGAAAAAGAAACAGGGTAAGCACTTTGTGCTTAGTAAGTTCATGTAACAAGAATTATACTTACCTAATATTTTCAATACAATGCAATAAACATTCATACACCCACTCAATACATTATTCCCCTATCATGCACAAACTCAACATTCAAATTAGTCCAATAATTTCTATGTATCAATAATATATACCAAGATTGATGAGCTCATCAATTCCATGATTTCCATTTCCTTGTTATTTTTCCATATTTATCCCGTTGAGCTACTTGGAATTTTGAAGGATTTTCAGGGGTACACCTAAGTGTACAAATCCAGATCCGTCAATTCATATTCATGTGCGTACATTTCCATTTTAGAGAGCACATTCCCGCGAACCTCATCCTTACAGTGGGATTACCAGTCCAGGCTAAATCCCCTGTAATATAAACTTATAGAGTATTGTCGGGATTACCAGTCCAGGCTAAATCCCCTGCAATGATAATTACTCTAATGAGCTTGGATCTGAATTACCAGTCCACGCTATATTCAGACCCTAATTCAGATTACCTGTCTGGGCTAAATCCATTTTCCACATATTCTTCGGGAGGGCTATATCAGGATAGGATCACCCGTTCAGGCTAGATCCTTTTTACTGTCAATTCCTTTTCAGAGATCCATCGAATTTTCCTTCCATTCAACTGGGATTTATTTTCTCTTTTCATCAAGAATATCAATACTTCATCAATTATCATACAATAAACATCCAAATCATATTCACATCAATGACAAACATTTCAAGCATTTAAGAATATAATTCAAGTTACACGAACTTACCTCGATAGTTGTTTGTAAACAAAAATCTACTAATCCTGAACTTTTTCTTTTCCTCGATCTAGCTTCGTATTTGAATTTTCTGGATCTAAATATATAAATTTAATCATTAATCTAATACATTTCATGTTCATATGTAACGTTCTCCATAATTCCATTATTATTTATAGTACATTCAAAGCTGTCTCATTGAGTCATAGTCACTAAATTATTTATATCTTGAGCTACGGAACTCCAAATTAAGATCCGCTAATTTTCCCCGAAACTAGACTCACATATCTCCTTACCATAAAATTTAAAAAATTTTTGGTTTAGCCAATAAGTACAGTTTATTCTTTAAAGTTTCCCCTATTTCACTGTCTGACAGTTTTGACCCCTCTTCACTAAAAATTAATTATCTTATTGTACAGAATTCAGATGATGTTCTCATTTGTTTCTTTTGAAAATAGACTCATTGAGGATTTTAAATATATAAATTTAAGCCCCTAATTATTTTCTCCAATTTTTGATGATTTTCCAAAGTCAGAACAGGGGAACCTAAATTCATTCTGACCTTGTCTCACAAAATCCATTATATCTCATGATTTACAATTCCATTGCTTACATCGTTTCTTTTATAAGAAACTAGACTAAATAATATTTAATTTCATATTTTATTCATCCAATAATTCGATCTATACAATTTTTGGTGATTTTTCAAAGTTAGACTACTGCTGCTGTCCAAAACTGTTTTAGTGCATGATGTTAATTACCATTTTTCCCCTAAGCTTTCAATAAATGATAATTTCATCCCTGCTCAATTAACCTCTCAATTGAGCTGATTTTTCTCAATTAACACTGTATTCTATCACTTTAAAATACTTTATAACCTTTTGAAATCAGAATTTTAGCACTAGACTTTGATTCCCAACTTTTTCACAATTAGGTCCAACAAATCAATTTCTATTGAAATTACTTAATAAAATCATCTCACAAACAAATTAAAGCTTCAATTTCATGCTATTTCATCATAAACTTCCAGCACATATTCATAGCAACTTTCAATTTCATTCATAAAATCAAATACTAATGAATTTAGTAATAGGACCTAGTTGTAAAAGTCTTAGAAACAAAAAAAATTACAAGAAAAAGGCAAGGATTAACTCACTTGGTGCAAAAATTATGAAGTACCAGCTTGAATAAACCCCTAGGACGTTTTTGGCTGATGATATTGAAGAAAATATGAAGAAAACTCTAGATATTCCAATTTGGTCCCATGTTTATGTTAGTAAAATTTGTTATTTTCCCATTTTACCCTTATTTCACTAATTCCATATTTTTTTCAGCTTATGCCGCCCAAAATATCTCCTTTTGTGCTTATTTACAATTTATGTCCCTCCTCATTTAACAATTGGGCTATTTAATCCTTCTAGTAACTTTTATACCGTTTTCAATTTAGTTCTTTTCACTTAATTGACTACCCAAACATTAAAATTTTCTAACGAAATTTTAATACCATATTACTAACATTTCATAAATATTTATAAAAATATTTTTGACTAGGTTTTATGAGATCAAAGTCTCGATACCTTGCTTTTACCCAATTTCTTCAATAATTTCTTTTTCTAACTAACCACTAAATCGGTAAAATTCTTCTGTCTATATTTTCATACGATTTTCCTATCATATCAATATTCATGCAAAAATATTAAAATAAATTTATCTTTAAATCGGATTTGTGGCTACGAAACCACTGTTTCGATAACATTGAATTTAGGCCATTACAATCAGTGAATCGGTAAATATTATTTATCTAATATTTACGAGTCTACGAAAGTGTCTTTAAAATTTGGTTTGGTGAATTTGATGTTTGGTTAGTTAAACTGGTAAAAAGGATTAAATCGTAAAAGTTGAAAAAGTTAATTGCTATTAATCTAAAGGTGATAAATGACTATAGAAGCATGATAGGATAGATTTAAATGGAAATTAGCTATATTTTGGATGTAGGTGGACGGTTCATGCAATTTTTTATTGAAATTTTAATTAAATTACAAGGGTAAAATGGTAAATAAGTAAATAAAATTATAATCAAAATAGGAAAACAAGCTATCATATTCTCCATTTGCATTTTCTCAACCAAAACCACCGTTGGAAGACCTTGTTAGTTTCAACCAAGCATTCATCTTTCATGTAAGTGAATTTTGCTTCCGTTTTTAGTAAATTTTATATTTTTGAGATTGTTGTAGCTTAATCTAGTTAACTCAGGGACTATTTTTGTAAAACTATTAAAGTTTTTGAGACTTTATATTAATGATTTTTAAGTGTTCTTGAGGTTGGTTGATAGATTATAAGCTTGGTGTTTAAATATGATCAGTTTGTAAAGTAATTTTACTTAGTTTTGAGCTTAGGGACTAAATAGATTAAGTATTGAATTTATAAGGAATTATTATGAAATACAGTTACTTAGTGTTGTTAAGGGACTATATTGAATTTGACACTAAGGTTATTGGTTTAATTATGAAAATATGCGAGTTTTGATTTTAGGGGCTAAATTGATAAAAGGTAAAGTTTAGGGTAAAATTGTAAAATATTAATAATGGGTCATATGCATGAGTTTAAATGTTTAAATGTATTTGAATGGCTAATTGAATTAAATTATCATATAGATCAAAAAATAGATCAACTGATAGACAAACGCGATAAAGGAAAAATTCCTGAGTAGTCCTCGATGTCGTATTTGCTGCTGATTCGGTTTAAGTAAGTCTGTATAGTGTGTAAACTAGTTTAATTTTTGTCTTTGTGATTTAATATGTTTGAGTATGTTTGTGATTGAATTACCTTGTATAATAATTTTAATCATTGAATGGATCAATATGTAATGATATTATAATTGAGGTACGTGATTGAAAGTAGAAATTATATGGTTGAATTCATGTGAAGGTGATAATGTTTAAATAATTAAATGTTATGGTTACGAATCGAGGCCTGTATGAACTTAATGAATGACTAGGATGCAAATGACATGTCATTAGGGTTGTTATCATTTCGGGTGCTAGTCTTGGATATCTTACCGATGGCTAAGATGTTGCATTTGTTACAGATTCTTCATAGCTCGTGTGAGCAGCATCGTGTAGCATTATCATCCTAACCCATAGCTTGTGTGAGTAGGCCCATTTTCACAGCTTGTGTGAGCATTGTTATCTCGTATATCCAATTTTATTTCACTATGGTTCATTGGATGGAAAATGGATGTATGAAATGGAAAATAGATGTATGAAATGAAAAATGGTTGGAGATGATTGTATAATTTGCTACAAATGAATGGTGATTTCAGTACCAAGTATGTTCATTTGTATATAGTTCTTAAGCATATCAATGTTTTATGCTTATTATGTGAAGGAACTAACCTTGTTGGTTTGTGGTTTGAGTAGGCCATCGATGATCACCATGTTTCTTAAATGTATAAATTTTATGTTCAATGCATATATATATATTAAACTCGAGGAAGTTATGTTAAGTTTATGTACAAACTTACTAAGCATTGTGTTGCTTACGTTTATTCTGTTTGATTTCTTGAAAATCAAATGGAAGTTTTGCAGTTGATTGGAATTCAAGTCAGAGCTCACACTATCCGTTGAATGACTTGATAGATTTTTGATAATTTAGTGATGGGTTATAAGTGGCATGTAAATAGGTATTTTGATTATAAGTGTGTAAGTATAATTTGTGGTTAAAATGGTATGTAATGATAAGTTTTAGTTAATGATATGTTTTGAGATGAAGTGACAATATGATTAGGTCATTTGGTTAACTTGCCTGAGATTTGTTTTGGTATGTAAAGTTGAATTTGTGCAATTGTGTATGGTATGTGAAATGATGCTAAAATGGTGATGAATGTTGAATTGCAATACTTTGAGTTGAGGTGTCAATTGTGGCAAATTGGTTTGACACATATGATGAATGAATTAAATGTTTTTTTGAGTATATGTTTTTATGATTTTTGAACAGGTTTGAATGATGGTATAAAATAGCTTGTAACTTAAGTGAACTAGGAATAGGTAACTTGTCGAAAAAGAGACTTTTAAGTGCACACGGGCTGATACACGACCTAACACATAGTCGTGTTCCATACACGGACATATGGCATAGCCATGTGGTCTGTGTGATTTAGGTGTCAATTGGCATACACGACCATAGTTAGCTACACGAACATGTGACTCTAGATTACATGGTATTAGTTTGTAGCAGGCTTGGAGATACGACTATGTGGTTCTGCTCCATACGACCTCAGTCTATCACACGGCCTGGGCACACGGTCATGTGACCATTGTTTTGTATTTTTTCCTTCTTTTTCTGAAATGTTTCAATTGAGTCTTTACTTTGTTTTAAATTTTTTTGGGGATTCCATAAGCTCAATTTAACCCTGATAAAATAAGATTAACATGTTTTTGATTATATGTTTGATGACTAAGGATCGTTTAGATAAATTTTACATCACTATATCATGATTATATTTTGTTATGTATGGTAGCATCCTGTAACCCTAATCTGGCGACAGAGACGGGTGAGGGGTGTTACAATACTTGTATCCAGAAGAGCAATATTAAACAACTGCATATTGTGAAAGCTCAAGCCCACCTCTTTTAGGCCTACATAGATGCTTCCACACCAACATTGCACACCCTATTCCCTCCTTACCACCCACCTACCATAGTTGACAAATAACATTCAACATCCCATCCAAAATTGATCTCAGCATCAAGAAAACAAGCAGAGAATATGTTGACAAGGATTGAAGAATATACTTGATGAACACCTCATTACCACCACACAATAAAAGCCTTTCGGACCAACTTTGAATCTGCTTATTGACTCTGCCAAGCACACCTTGAAAGCCATGTATTTTTTTCTCCTAATCAAAAGTGAAAGCCCAAGATAGACTTCTAGAAGGCCTAGCAACCTTATTTGCAAAACCATAGCTATAAAACCCCTGTGTTTTATACAAGTATTTGGGCTAAAATAGATCATGGGCTAGTCATGATTTACCTTTTTCCAAGATGTAGACATTCCTTTGTTCGAAATGAGGACACTTTTTTGTAAACTCCACTTTGAATCTTAATATGAATTTTTTTAGAGGAAAAAAAATACAAGTAGCATGCATATTAAATTTGGGGCTCAAATTCCCAAGAAAAAATTTAGAAATTTCATGAATCAAGAAATATTAAAAGATCCTTAAAATTGGGATACAAGTTAGATGGCCACAAAACTTAGCGTGAAGTATCCCAAGACAATATAATGATTTACAATCCATAAAATTGGCATTGGAACGATAGGAAATTGAAAATTTGCTTAAAACCATTTGTTGATGTGTGACTTCCGCATGACTAGGGACCCCCTGGTGCTAATGGTGTACGAGACTCCCCCACGAACAAAACCCGTGTAGATGTTTATTGAGGGTCCCACACCAACCGACCACAAGATTATCTAGTGTTGGTTGAGGAGCTCAAAAGAAAGTGCTTGAATTTCCAATGTAACCAAGTTTGAAAAAAAGGTGTATATGGCACCTCATTATAACATAGTTTTTAGAAGAGGGCATTTTGAATAGTTTTCTGCTTACAAAGTTCGATCACAAGTTCCAAACTCGGTAGAGTAGACGTGGGGATTGCATAAGTTCCCAACTTGTTGACCTCAAGGCTAGGTTATGAAAAGGGCCGAATCTTAGTCGATTGTGGTAGCAAGGTCACTTTTCCATTTACAATATCTCATCCTGTAACCTCCCCAATCCAACCTAGATGTTAGACCCGAATTCGAAAGATTACATTAGTGACCAAAGTGACCCAGAGAACTAACGTAGTTTTGAAAACAATTATTTTAAAACATTTGTTTCTCTTAGAAGAAAAATTAGTCTAAATTTTAGAAAAACTCAAGAGTTGTAAGATACGATTAATTTAATATTTTTCTTGCAGAAGGTGATTATCATTGAAAACTTAGTTAATTTCTAGTTTATTCCTTACTCAAAATTCATCTACAATCTAGCAACGGAAAAGTGATTTTGGTTTTAATAAAACTATATTTCATGCTTTAATTAAATTAAAAACCATATTTTAAAATTAAGTTAAATGTTATGCATGCTAAATAAACCCTAAATATGAGTCCCATGCACAAATAATTTAAACAATACAGTTTCTAAATAACATAAATTATAAAATTAAGCCTAATAGTACTTTCATGAAAATAAAATGTTTTCAATCCCTTCGTATGTCGCGTCCGCGTCCTACCTTGGTGGGTTATCTGTAGATATGGAAATAAAAAGAGAGTGAGCTATGAAGCTCAGTGTGAGTTCCATCACAAGTAAACCAATACAAAAACTTAAGTATACAGAAACACAGCACATAGAACAATACATAATAGCAATTTCCAAATTTTGATATTTCAAACCACTTCTACAATGTATGTATATAAATATATCTATCATCTTAATAAATCCAGTTTGTATGCACCATACAATTTTGATTTAACAAAAAAGTTCCTACCCCACCGTTACACACCATAATGAGAGTTCCCCTAAATCCAACTACCTACACACTAGATTGTGGTTTAACCACCACGGGCTTTGCAGATAAAATCTACCATTGGGCTATGGATAACAACAAAAATTCAAAGATGAATCCTACTATTAGGCTATGGATGCACATCAAAATATTGCAGATAAAATCTGCCATTGGCCGGTAGATGCACAACATATATACAAGTAAAAGTTGCCGATGGGTTGTAGATGTACAACATAATTGCAGCTAAAAGATAAATACTGTCACTGGGTTGTGGGTGCACATTAAATTTGCAGATAAAATACCACTTCTTCATCTGTACATATTATCTTACCACATACAATGCAACATGACATGCCCAAAGAGATCAATACGGTAGCATTTAATATGCTTGTAACATAATAGTACGGTAACAATTAATATGCTTATAATAGATCAACTCAATAACAAAAATCATACTTATTAAGTGTTTGGTTTAACTGTGCCATAAAGCATACTATACGTACAATAACAAACACTGAAGTAATAGTCATACGTATTGTTCATAGTTCATGCAAATAGATAAACATCATATTAATAAGACTAGTCAATTCATGGATTCTAACATAATTCATAATATCAGGGACTTAGTTAAATCATATAATAAACTAAAATTGTTCGAGAATCAATCAAGGACTAAACTAAAAAAATCATACAATTCTGGGTAAAATTATAAAAATTTAAAAAAAGGGGTAAAAACTATAAAATCTAAAAAATAAGGGTAAATTTATAAAATTTAAAAAATAAAGGACACACGGCCGTGTTACCGGATCGTGTGGAAAGCTCTGGATCGTGTGGAGGTGTACATGATTGTGTGGTCGGGTCGCGTAATAGACTGAGGTCATCCAAAAATTGCAAAATTAACCTATAGGGGGCACAACGGGTGGCAGGCTGTGGGGAGGGTCCTAGGCCATGTGAGAATTGAAAAACCTAGGGTTTTAAAAGGGACATGGCCGTATGGTCCATACAGGTGGCCCAAACACCTGTGTGGCCCTATTCTGAGGTACATTTTACCCTGATTTGCTTGTAAAATAACACACACCTTTCACCAAGATTCCAAGCGATGTCCCTTGTAACACCCCACATCCGGCCTAGAAGTTAGGCCAGAATCTGGAGTGTCACGCTGAAGTGTTTTTCGAAAACCATGTTTTCATTAAAACCCTTCTTGAAATTTCAAACTTCTTGTCATTTAAAACTTGTATAAAACCTTAGTTTGCATTTATTTATTTTCAATCGAGGTTTATTAAAAAGTTATTACCTTCAAAACTTTATTGTTGTGGAAGCTTAATTTAAAGCAAATGATTTACGAAAACGTGATATTTAGAAATTGAGGTGCGGAAACGTAGTGTTAAAACAAACATTTATTGTTTTGGAAAACCATGTTCTACTTCTAGCAGATATAAATCACAATCACATCAAAACCCAAATTTAAAATCTAGAAATTATAGAGGCCTTATTACAACCCGAATCAAAATCAAATTGCTTAAGTAAATGAGTAAAACAGAATAAAACATGTGCAGTTGTGTGGCCCTCTCTGAGTCCCTTACAGCTTCGAACCGTTTAACGCTGGGGATTACCTGCAAGGTTAAAAACGGGGTGAGTTTACGAAAACTCAGTGAGTAATCCCCTTATTAAAGAAACAGAATCAGTCTAGGCCTGAGCCCTTAACAGTAACAGTATTAGTGTAGGCCTTAGCCCATTACGGCAACGGTGGCAAATGGCCTTAGCCCCATCAGCCTCGTTTGGGCCTGAGCCCATATCAAATGACACATATTACATTTATTTGGGCATAAGCCTATCTCAATATCAGAATCAGTATATGCAATGCATAAATACCCATACCAACCCTGCACTCCATCTCCTGTCCAACCCTACACTCTTGTGGGGATTAAATCGACCCACCCATCCCTACACTCCTTATGTAGCACCGGTTGCGGCACTAACCAATATTGCAGCAGAGCTGCCAATCACATAATCGGCTAAAAGCCATCGGTGGGTCCACAGTCATCTTATGCGACTCGTGCGACCTCACATATCAATCACTTCTTCCAATACAAGATCCCAGCTCCATGCAGTATGTCGTGTATGCAGTATGCCATGCTAAGAATCAGTCATATCGTTCATAGTTAAGTCAATCAAACCATAGCACAAATCAATCATTTACCCTCGAGGAGCAAAATAGTCATTTACCCTCTAGGGGCATTACGATCATTTAACAACCTTTACGAAGGTCTACAGTCACCTTATGCGACACAGATAACCTAAATGGTCATAATGGTGTAAATGGGCCCAAGGCCCATATTCGGCCCAAGTGGGCCCACATGCTCGTGTGACCCATTTAGCCCAAATTCAGTCACGACTATGCGAACTACATAGCACAGTCCAGTATTTTTCACTTAACGTGAATTTTATCTGTGTGAGGCCCACGAGTCCATTGGACCCACATGACCCATTTTAGCCAAACGAGGCCTATAATGGCCCAAGAGCACGAAAACACTAGTGGTGGCCTCTACAGTCTAACGCCATGTTTCGTGGGCTCAGTTCACCATATGAGTGTTCGTACGCCCATGTGGCCTCAATTGCCGTACTTCCGGCTTTTCAGCTTTTACCGATTCACAAAAAAGACAGTGTGATTACACACACTCTTTTGGCTTTACGACAGTAATGATTTACTGTGTACAGATACACACCTGATTGCGAAAAGTGTGAATGACCTATGAGAACTCCAACCTACAATCAATCAAGGCAATCAATTAATCACTTGTCAATCTGGTTAATCGAATCCCAATCAACTTATCAAAATAGCCTCTACCAAAAAAATACTTGTCCAACAGATTACCGCTCCCTTGAGTAGATCAGTCGGTTGTGGTTGCCCACTTTATCTAAAGACTGGTGAAGCCACCTTGCCGCACCCCGGTGAAAAATCCTGAACAGCTGCCACTTTACGCTGCTTAAATTTGGGGGTAGGGGCTACGTGCCCATTCTCAGTTGGCACCATTCTTGATCCTCCCTCAGAGTGGCTACTACTTGCTACCATTGGTATCTCTTTATGCAACATATAATTGGAAACCTCCATTTCCCTTCTAGAGATTTTAGAACCCAAAATTGATGATGATGGGATCGGTTGGAATTGTTCAGGTATATTTGGCCAAACACAATAAGGAAAGATGATAAACTGAACGTACACAAAAACCCTTATGAAGAATTCGGCTATGATTGGAAGAGAGTGTGTAACATCCCGATTTTGGGCCTAATCGGAACAGTGGTTTTGGGACCACAAATCCGATGAGAAAAAAATTATTTTTCTTATATTTTTATGGTCTACAATTGCACGGAATGATTTTGTGAAAATTTCGTTCAAAAATTTCGACGTTTGGGCACTCAATTTAGTCAAAATGACTAAATTGTAAATAGTACAAAAGTTGAGTTCTACATGTTAGAGGTGTCCAATTGTTATGAAACTTTAAATTGGAGGTCCTTATATGGTAATTAGACCATTGGTTAAGTTGGTAGACAAAAATGAACATGAGATAAGTGAAATAGGAAATTTTTAAGTTAGGGATAATTTGGTAATTTAGTAATAAAAAGAATTAAAAAGGGAAAAAGATGGAAAAATGTGCTCATCTTCTCCATGGTGAATGAAAATAGCAAGGGGGAAGCCATAGTTAGGGTTTTCAAGCTTCCAAGCTCCATAGTCAGTGATTCCAAGCCCCATTTTTAATGTTCTTTACATTTTTAGAGTCCCGGTAACTTGATTTAGCTTATTCTAACAATAATTTAACCTAGGGTTTATATTTGGAAAAATACCCATAAGTGAAATGTGTTTATTTTGATGTTTTATGGTAGAATATGAATATTGAAATTATGTTAAACAACTTTTGCTAGTCGATTTTAAGTGAAAACGAGTATATTTCATAATCGGTAAAAATACCTAATGTTCATAAGTACATGCTAGAGTGGGAATTTGTTGTTGTCATAGAAGGGAAAAATGTTCAGCATGTCATAAAACATAAGAATAAGAGATGAAGTTTAATTTTCGAGCTTTGGAGCAAAAGTGTAATTATGCAAAAGTTTAGGGACAAAATCGTAATTTTTCCAAAGTTCGAGTCAAGGATTGTTTTGATGAATGTGAGTATTAAATAAGCTAAATTTTCTATTATAGATCAAGAAGAACGAAATTCGGAGTTAGACCGGGGAAAGAAAAAGAAGAGGACTAAGTTGCTAGATTTGGTCAAATTTGGTACCGAGATAAGTTTACGGTAAATAAATACAATATTTCAATAATTATTATTAATATTTTTATTTTCCAGAAATTATGTATTTATTTCATGAAAATATCTAATGTTGACTCAAGTATGAGATGACAGAGAATTAGTGATATAAGCCCCATTGAAACATTAGAAATGTATTGGATACAAATGTCATAACATTTGGGTAAATAGATCCCATGTAAGACCATGTCTGGGACATGGCATTGGCATCATTGAGATTATGAGAGGTCCCATGTAAGACCATGTCTGGGACATGGCGTTGGCACCAAGATAAGAGGTCCCATGTAAGACCATGTCTGGGACATGGTGTTGGCATCGAGATGAGAGGCCCCCCGTAAGACCATGTCTGGGACATGGCATGGGCACCAATATGAGAACTCCCATGTAAGACCATATCTGGGATATGGCATTGGCAGTACAGGAAACATCCCATGTAAGACCATGTCTGGGACATGGCTTTGGCATGTTATTATCAGATATGAGACCCAAGTATCTTTATTATTCCAATGTGGCTCAACGGGATAGAAAACAGATTATGTTCTATAAAAGTTCAAGTAAAAGTATAATTAGCAACTTCAGGTGAGTTATAAGAGTTAAGAATATGTTATGATATCAGTGAGAACCAATATTTCAGCAAGAGAAGAGTAAGTTGTAATCTTAAGCTATCTAAATAGGTAAGTAAATAAACAAGTAAATGAAACTAAGTAAAGAGGAAACTTAAGAACATGATACTTGCATTTCATTTTTTGTGTTAAATGTTGTTATTTATTTATTTGTAAACTTACTAGGCTTTATGCTTACTTCTTTTATTTCTTTTTCTTTCATATAGTATTATCAAGCATAGTCGGGATGTTGAAGACGTCGGAGAGCGTTCACACTATCAACCACCACAACTCGGTATTTTAAGACGATAAATGTTTCGAGCTATGGCATGTATAGGGACTTAGTCATTTCGATTGTATATTCTTAAATTATGACCAAAAGATGATATGTAAATATTTGATGATGATTGAAGGTGCTTGTTGTTATAAAAGTCTAGGTGATAAATTATGCACAGAAATCATGAAAAAGTAAAAATTGACAGTGAATCAGTTTTGAGACAGCAGTAGTGACGTGATTTTGAAAAATCACCAAGGATAGTAGAAAATGAATTAGAGGGTGAATGAGATATATAATTCAAGCTTATTGAGTTATTTTCATAGAAAAATAACAGTGTAGACAAAAGAATTATGTATTCTGAGATATTTGCATTTTAGTTAGACAAGGTCAAAGTGGTTTTTAGAATCCCCTATTTTGACTTTGGAAAATCATTAAAAATTGTAAAAAAATATTTATGATTTGTAATTTATATGTCTAGATTCCTTATTGA
The DNA here is from genome assembly GCA_008044935.1 of Gossypium turneri. Taxonomy (NCBI): domain Eukaryota; kingdom Viridiplantae; phylum Streptophyta; class Magnoliopsida; order Malvales; family Malvaceae; genus Gossypium; species Gossypium turneri. The sequence goes on from CP032581.1 coordinate 51,858,274, forward strand.
GTTTATTTTCTGTAGAAACAAGTGAGAACACCATATGAAGTCTGTACAATGAGATAATTAAATTTTAGTGATGAGAGGCCAGGACAGTCGATCAGTGAAATAGGGGATAGTTTAACTAATAAAATGAACTAATTGGATGAACAAAAAATTCTGAAAAATTTATGGAAAAAAGTTATATGAGTCTAGTTTCAAGGAAAATTTACGGATCTAAATTTTGAGTTTCGTAGCTTGAGTTATAATTAATTTAGTGACTGCTATGCAGGTGGATAGTTTTATTGTAAATAGTGAAATAAATGATTTTTATTTGTTTAAGTAATCGGAAATTTTTTAATGTTCCCGGTTGGGACCTGAACCATTTCCATTGCATGTTTTAGGGTCTCGAGAGTTCTTTTAGGGACATATTGATTGAATGTGAGTGAACTAATTTTAAAAGAATTTTTTTATGCTCCGAACTAGTAAGTTAAGCCAGGTAACGCCTCGTGCTCGACTCTGGCAACGGTCTGGGGTAGGGGGTGTTACAGAGTGGGAACCAGAGAAGAAGAAGATGGTGAGTAGGTTCGACTTTGAAAGAAAATATAAGAATGGAGGGAAGAGAGAATAGAAGTGCATGCGGCACTGTTAGGAGAGTAGAGAACACAGAATATGGTGTTCGGCAGAGAAAGAAAAATGAGACCAAAAAGAAAGTTACCTATTCAGCAAATATGGAAAGGGAAGAAATAACAACAATTTTAGTCACCTCAATAGCTAAAATGCAAAACCTAAAAGAAAACCCCAAATGATAAAAACCAAAAGAAAATTCGGTACCCTCCTCTAAAACCCCAAAAATAAAAGCCTAGTGCCGAAAATGCTCCCTATTTCCCCCGAACCGAATTCCACTAAAGCCTTAAAATCCCACTCGGCCACAACACGCTACCAACCTCCCATATTCGAAATTCCTTGATTCTCTCCCCAATCTCCTCCTTGATTTGCTCCACAATTCCATCCAAGAGCAATTCAAACTTCACCTCAAACTCTTGATGCCTCATACTAGCAAAATAAATATCCTTTCTGCTTGCAATGGGATTCGAACCCAATCCCCCCTCAATAGCTCAACACGCCACTTGCCTCCTTGCCACAAGCTCTTTTATCTCACATTTTATCTTCAATTAATAAAAAGGTCTAAAGGCCAAAGTCCAGGTTCTCTTAAAAAAAAAACCAAAATAAATTGCAAGAGGTAAGACTTGAACCCAGGCTCCCTTATAACCTTAATGACGCCGCAACCACTAGACCAAATGTTTCCTTATGACATTTTTTTAACACAATAATTTAAAAGGCTTACAACCAAGCATCCAGGGTTTTATTCACTTAAAGCCAAAATTTTTGCTAAAGCCCAGGTTTGAACCCAAAACTTTTCCAACTCCTCTCAGGACCCTTAACCACTAAAGTAGACATACTTTTGTGCACAGTTTCCTAACCGTTCCCTTGTTCAAGGCCCAATACTTTTAGGCCCAAATTCCGGGGCGTTACATCCCTCACGTTCAAGTCTAGTCCGATGCACCTGTAACAAGTCTGAACTTGATGGAATTACAAAGGCTATAAATGATGAATTCAACAACTGATAGACAATTGATTTATCGAGGATTTATTTGATATTTGAGAACAAAAATAATTTCAGCAATGGAATGACCAATTTGATGAAAAGAAAAAGGAAGAGAAAAGAAAAGAAGAATTTAAAAGGGAATTAGGAAAATGAGGACTAAATACTTAGGGTTTTCAAATTTTAAAGGGTTGCATGGTAAATTATCCAATTTTGGCTAAAATTAAAATGGAAATGTTGAGTTTAGCGAAAGTGACTTGAACTTGGTTTGCAAGGGAAAAGTGTAAAGACTTTACCATTTAGGCTACTGCCTATACTTATTATGTTTTCACTCTAAATATTATTTATTCTAATGTAATTTTCATTCTAGGTTACTGAAAATTAAAAAAAAAGAATGAGAGGGATGTGGTTTGAACCTTGGTCCTCTAAGAAATGTACGAGCCATTTAACTATCAAGCCTAAGGCTTATCTCTTGCTTTTTTTTACAACTAACCCCCAATATTTTGGGGTTTGACACATCATGTATTTAAGTCATTACAGAAGATTTTACCCACAGTTTAGTGAAAATTTGTAACCTCCTCAACCCGACATAGACAGTAGACCCGAATTCGGGAGATTACATTAACCACTGAAGTGGCTCGATCTTTATCAAAATCAAAATTTCCTTTAAAATTCAAGTTTATTTAGGTGATTTACAATTTATACTTTAGTTTAAATTATTAGCATTAGTAGCAAAATTAAAACGTAAGTCTTTTTAATAAACAATTTGGTTTAATCAAATATTAACAAATAATAACCTTAATTTTATAACCTATACTAAATGAGCTACATCTAACAATTAAATTAAAACTAAATCCCAAACCATGATTCATAATAAAAGAAAAAATAAAATAAATCTTCCTCCTAAGGAATTAAAAATAGTAACATTAACGAAAATAGAGATGAAACAAAAGCCGAGACCTTCCGAGTGTCGTATCTACATCCTAGCCTGAAAGAGTATATGTAAAGATGGAAATTAGAGGAAGTGAGCTATGAAAGCTCAATGTGAGTCCGTTTACAATAAACCAAATCATATAGCTATACTTTTAAACACTAGATACACATAATACATCATTATCAAAAATAACAATTGGTTATAAATATCTGTCAATTTCATATACCATAAATCGGTGCTGCTACTTTAGTCAAGCAATAAAAATATTCTCAAACATAGACAATCACCTGAATAAAATTCAAAGTTATTCACACCGTTCACGAAAGTTATATGCACATAAATCAATTCAATCGTTTCATCAAGTAAATTCAGTTATGTATGCATAAATTGTCAAATATGTCATATAAAAATTGGTTTAAAAATCGATTGTCCTACGCACAACCACAAGCGTTCCAAAATTGAGAGTTCCCCCGAACTCCCTCCACTATCACTCAAATTCGTGGACTTAATACCACATTCGGATTCAGGTAATTGCAGATAAAAGTTGTTGTTAACTGCGCAAACGCGATCATCTCACAGATAATAGTGTCAGAGGGACCGTGCAAGCACAGTAAAAATGTCACAATTAGGACCTGCTATATTTGTGGTACATAGCGAGACCATCGCAGTTAGAATTGGCTGTAACTATGAGTACACGACGAACAATTAAATGCAAACATACTGCCGGTTCTTCCTCCAACCATATCAACCCGACCCATGCAAATGCATTGCAATTAATTCAAAAGCATTCAAACATTGTAATATTCAATATTCTATCTCTTTGCACATTAATAGCATTCACGGATCAATTTAATCTGTTATTTATACAAATAAAACATAAATTAATTCACGGTTCAATCAATCAATGAATCAAGAGTAGCCACATATATAAATTCAATCACCCATATATCTCGTTGTTCTATTCCTATTCCAGGACCGAATTGCATAATCTAGTTCTCTAAATGTCATTACAAACCTAATCAGGGACTAATTTGAATAGAATAATAAAAGTTAAGATGAAATGTAATTTTTGAGTTTTAGAGGCTACACGGTTATGTGACCCAACCGTGTGCGAAGCCCTAGGTTGTTTGTGAAGCGAAGATATGAGGGATCATAAGGGGACATGGCCGTGTGATTCACATGGACTGGCCACACGCACGTGTGGTAGGCTGTGTGCGACTGGGCAGTTTCAAATTTTGACTCGATATTTCGTAAAAGAGCACACACCTGACTTTCGGGGTCTCGTACGATGGTCCTTACATCTATGTATGATTCAAATTATCTACATGGGTCTTTCTATTGACAGAACGCAAGAATTAATGATGAATTTCAAGATTTAGGGAGTTTCTCGACAAGATCGTAAAAGATTTGTAACGGATGAAAGATCTAACGAAAACTATGATTTTCCAGAATTGATAAGATTTAGCTATTGGGAAACAAGAACAACTTACTGACCTTTATAAAAATTTAGAAATTGATGGCACGAAATTCAACGACTGATGATAAATGATTCGATTTAAACTTGATTGCAAAATTGAGATTCAAGAACTAAATTTCCAGCAAAAATTTCGAGAGGATTTTGTAAAAGAGGGTTTGTACAAAAAATTGAGAATAAATAGAGAGAATGGGGGTTTCAATTTGGGTTAGAATCAAATAGGAAATCCTAATTGTGCTAGGAAGTGGTTTATTATTTGGAAATTACCCTTTTTGGCTGAAATTAAGGAAAAAATTAAAGAAAAGGAAGTGAAACCAACATAAGTTAATCCTAAGACCAAGGGAATGGAAATGATAAAGCTTAGCCATTAGGCTAATACCCATCCTATGGTTATACTTTACCACAAATGAAACATAAGCTACTTTAACTTTGGTTCCTTAAGTGTAGAAAAATAAAAGGGAAAAAGTGAAAAATGTAGGATTTGAACCTTGATTCTCTAGAGATTTTATTAAAAAAACTCTTAACATTAATACTAGGATTTAATTTATGTAAATATTAAAATTTTTCACCTTCTAATTTTTGGGTGTTACAAAATTGTACCTCTTATTTTAGGATAGAGTTGATGGATCATAAATCAATTTGTCAAATAATATTTAAAGCTTTATTCTGATTGACTCTCATCTTTTTTTAAAGCATAAAAACAAGTTGTTTCATTTCAATTTATGTGCTATGTAACCTGTACACATGTGAAAATTGATAACATCGTTAACACTGCCCCCCCCCCCCCCCAAAAAAAAAAAAAAGAAAATACCCAAAGGAGTGTGACAAGTGTTTTTCCAATTTTTTATTTGATTTAAAACATATATCTTATTTGAGTGCAGAATTAGCAAGCTATTTTATTATTTATTTTTAAAATTATTAATTTTTAATGTCACATATGTTACATGTGATTTTGTATTTATTTTTTAATTATTTAATAAATAATATATTTTTAATTATTATAATTATAACTTATTATTCAAATTGTTAAATATAATTTAATTAATAATTCAAATATAATAAGACGAAACTTTTATATATTGTATTAAAAGATTGATATTTTATAAATCAATAATATTTGAATAATATTAAAAAAATTAAATCTTAATTAAAACATTTGTACAATTTTTAATGTACTATATAGGTTTAATTCATATAATTAATGTAAAATAAAATTATTTAAAATGATAACTAATATATGTTATTAAAATATATTAATTATTTTGATAATCCAAATATAATTTTAATAAAAAGTTCTTATTACTAAAGCATTTGTACAAGCCATAACAAAATGAATATTTTAAATTAAACTTTTCACTTTTCACTTTTCACTATTTATTTTTTATTTCATTAGTCAATAAATTTACCATAATAGTTTACAAATAATATATAATTAATATCCAGGAAAAAGACTAAATAAAAAATGTAAAGTATATAAAACAAAAAAAGATAATTAATACCAAGTGAAAATAATAATGTATTTTAGTTAATAATAAAATTATACATATTTTTTATATAAACAAAATACTTTTGTGGATTCAAAAAATTGCTTCTTTTAACCGTGGTATAGGAAGTAAATCACAATTCATATTTATTATTAACATTAATAAATTTATAATAAAATTTCTTGTAACAAACCGAATTTTAACAACATTGAAAAATTCAATTTTAAGACTGAAATTTTTAAAATCGAGATAACCGTAATTTAGAATTGAATGATTATGTATTATGTACCGACTACAGAAATGTAGGGTTGATTTATTAAATAGAAATAAATTATAAATCAGTAATTATGATATAGAGACTAAATTGTAAATATATGATCATTATTAAGTTTTAATCTAGTAAATGAAAAAAAGACCTAGTTAGAAATTAAACCACTATGAAATAATTAAACCAAATAAAGGTTAAGTTAGTGGAATGGAATGAATAGACCCATCCATCATTATTAACATGATTTATATCATTAAGTTGTCTTATATTTATTAGCTAATTAAGATTAATTAAGTTTAATCTTATCATTAATCTAAGTATACGTATGTCTTTCAAGGTGGGTGAGAGAATGTTAAAGCTTATCGTCTTCCTTAGTCTTGCCGTCCAACAACTAAGGAAGAAGATTTATTTTACTTCATTTGGCCATTCGGTCTAAAATTGACTAGGTAAATTTGATTCCTTAATTATTAAGTTTTAATCAAGTTATCATTAATGGATATTGTTGAGTTTAAGTTTGGTAGAGATAAATTATGAATAATGAGTTTAGATTATGTTAAGACTAAATTGAAAATTAGAGAAAAGTATTGGATATTATTAGAAATCCAACTAAGTGCTATAAGTCAATATCATGGCATTAGGGATCAATTTAATAAAATGAAAGCTGTTAGAAAATTATATCATAGATTGAAAGTTAGAGATCCCTAATAAAGAAATATGAAATCGATTTTCAATTCGATAAAGAAAACAGAAAGTTACGAGCATTTCAAATATTAGAGCTTATAGGGATTAAAATGAATAAAATGTATTCATGTTTATATTGTGTTGATTTATTTTTAAATTGTGTGATTAATAAGTTTTTGTATTTGAATTTAATTTGTAGTTAAATATGATGTAGGATATTCTCGAAACAAAGGGAAAGCTAAAGTCGTTGACAAGTAAATAATTTGGTTTGTGATTTTATAATTCAAGTTCATTAAATAATTAAATGTATATGCTTGACTTGTTAAGTGATCGAAAATAATAAACTATTGATGTGATTATGTTTAAAAGGTACACATATACCTAACTATGTAATTTGCAATTATTGGTATGTAACTTGTAAATGTATATGCTTGCTTGGTGATATATGATCATAAATAATAGAAATTGTCCAATTAACATTGTCGGATAGAGTCACGGGTATATTTGACATGCCATAGGATTTGTGTGATAGGTGGGAGTTTCAACACTTTATGCGTGTTATATTCAACCCTTTATGCATGTTATACTAGTGTGGTTGGTGGGATCGGTGCATTTATGCCCACCTAGGACTTTGATGCATACATCGAAGTGTTGGTGGATCGATTTGTGTATCCATCCTCTTATCCAAGTCAGTTAATAAGGGCTAAACGAATAAATTGGATGTGATATGGGTAAAGATATTCAATTCTATTAAGAGGAATTAAAATGTAAAATTTATTGTTGGATAAATATGTAATTGAAATGAAATAATGATGCTATTATTATACATGATTTTGATATGATAAAAAAATTATTGTAAATAAGCAAATCAGTGATATAAATAAGACGAAAAGATAAATGGCTATGAAACTTTAAAGGTCTAATGATTTTTCAGGTGTATACATATTAATGATGAAAATATTAGAAATGGTTATTGATTAATCTGCTTAATCATGTTATTTAGTTTGTTTACTTGATTTCATTATGCTTATATTTGAAATCAAATTATGTTTGCACCACCATATATACATTAGTCAGCGTATAATTATGTTTATTTTTATACGCAGGTCTCATACAAGAATTATAGTTTATTCGAGGCCATAAAGTATACAACTCGACAACTCAGCTCGAAATAATCTTATTGCCTATTTTGTATGTATATATGATGTGTGTTGGTTTTATGGCATGTATCTAAATTTGTTGAACTTGTTGTTTAGTTAATATTTTGATATGGTTAGTGAATCGGCCTATAAGATTTTAAAAGTTAAATTTTATCTTTTGATTAGTAGTTATTTATGTTTATTTATATAAGCTTGAATATACAAGTTAATATGTTAGGCCTTGATGAATTAAATATTATGTTTTGATGGTGATCGATTGTGTCTTCCTGTGCAAAATTGATGGATTTGAAGTGGTGTAATGTTTATGTTTCATGTATATTTTGGCATGATTTGAAGAGTTAAAAATGTGCATTTGCATGGTAAAAGTTTTTTCCTTGACAAAATTATTTTTGAATTTTGTTACAACATAATTGAATATCACAACTTGAATTTTAATTCCTTAAAATAAGTTTTTTTGGTAATAATAATAATAAAAAAAACACTCCTACCAATTAGGAATGAACAACATTAGTGACCCCTTCAGTCACTGAAACATGTGCATCTTCCTCAAGTAGTCGTAAAATATATTGCGGTGGATCATCAATTAGATCCAAACGGTTTTAGCTCCCGAATACTGCCTTTGCCAAACAATCAACAATTTTGTTACTTTCTCGCAATACATGTCTAAATTTAATCTGCCACTCCTTATTACACCATTCATGAATTGACCAAACTTCTTTAATATTGCTAATAGATGCAAAACCATTACAAATAGTATCTATAAGCAACACATTATCACAATTAATCTCAACCTGTTTATATCCTTTCATCCAAGCCAGTTCCATACCTACTATAGCTTGTGCTTCCACCTGAAATATTTCAACCATTCTTGTTGCCATAGCAAACCGCACCAATCACCTCCCATCAGCATCCCTTACAACTCCTCCAATTCTTGCCTTATTATTAACTTTTGAAACAGACATTCCAAACATTCCAAACATGCCTAGGCAACAAAGACTTCTAGACTGTTTGGGCAACTCCCCAATCCTACACAACATGTATGGCTGATTCACATGAATTACCACATTGCTCACAAAAAGGATAGGAAGACATTCCTCTTCGTATACATTTCGTATTTGTCAAAAGCTTATTTTTAATTAGCAGCCATAAAAAGTTCTGGACTCGTTATGGAGACCTCAACTTCAAAATGACTTTATCACTCCTGTACAGAGAAGAAGAATTTGTACAACAAAGATGGTTATAAAACTTGCGCATAGAAAAATTCCCAACAGACATCAATTTCAAAGATAAATGGTCTGTCCCCAATTCCTATGTAGGAGGGTTACAAGACCATATATAATCTACCACACCTCTTGGGAGAATAGTTAGGAGCCAAGTGAGATTCCATTCTCCAGCCGCCTTAACCACATCACATACGCAAATGGATTCATCAAGAGAACCATTACCAGTAAAATGTAACTTTAGGGGACCCAACTCACTTATTGATGTGTCTCATGTGACTAACTAAAAATACGACGAAGGCAAGTGCACCTATCAATAAATAGTATAGCTATGGTGAGTAGAGATATCGTATCGACTAGGACTAAAAGTATTAGTAATTTTCGTTTTTCTATTATTTAGCTGACAATTTCGAGTGATAAGTTTTAAACTAAATTTACTAAATTAATCTAACTAAGAACTGAATAAAAAATAAATCAGGAAAATAATCGAATAATAACAAATGATAGAGACAATATCCAGGAAAGAGTCAACCTACACTTCATCTATTATTATGAATCTGAATTAAACGATATATTCACTTGGTATCTTGATCCGTATAAATCCCTAAATTATGCTAATATCTCTTTTGAGCGTAAGAAGAACTGACTCTAGGTTGATTAATTGAAATCTCTTTCTAATTAAAACCCATATCGTCGCATTAACTCGATCTATGGATTCACTTATTAGATTTGACTCTAATCCCATAGATTCATGTCGTCCTATTTCTAAGATTGCATGCAACTCCACTCAATTATGCTAGAGCTACTCTTAAACAGAGACTTTTGCTCCTCTAATTTAAGCACATTAAACATGAATTAATATCCCGAAAATATTAAAACAAGAAATAAACATACATAGTTGAGAACAAGAATAAAGTATTTATTGCATAAAATAGAAATCAAATGATAGAATTCATCATAGGTTTCATCTTCCCTAGGTATCTAGGGAATTAGTTCATAATTTTGAATAAAAACATCTCAAAGGGCAGAATAACCACAATAAATAAAGAAACTCACAAAAAATTCAAGAGAAATTAAAATGAGGTATTCAATCTTGATGGGAATCTATTTAAGAGTTGGCTCCAATGGCGTTCTTCGAGTTGTTTTCTTCAATATTCTTCGATGGCTCCCTTATCTCTTCTTCTAAATGGTATTTATAGACTTTAGAATGCTCAGAAAGCTTAAAAATTGTGTTTTTCTGCGTCTTTGGGAACTAGGTTACGAAATCGACACGGGTTGGCACATAGTTGTGTGTCTAGCCTGTGTGGCTTCTGAAATATGATCTTTTTGTCTAATTTTTGCTCATTTTTTGCTCCTTTAGCTCCCAATTCAAAGGATTTGTACGCCAATTTTCATAAATAATCATCAAAAAAATTATTAAAACCAAGGTTAAAATATGTTAGTTTTATCATTTATCACTTATCCAAACATCATTCCAGAAGTTAACCAATTGACCATTCCACATCGTCCAAATAAGGCCTTTCTTTACTACATCCAAAATATTTACAATCGATCACCAAACATAAGAACAATTACTACGATGTAAAGTCTCGGGGATAACTCCATGAATATTGTATTTATTCCTAAGAATCCTTATCCACAGTACATCTGTATCAGTTACCAATTTAAACCCCAACTTTAATAAAAAAAGGTAAATTCTGATCTTGTAGCCTCCTAACACCAAGGCCACCTTTATCCACTGGTTGACACATATCTGACCATTTTACCAAAGTCATATTTCTCCCTTCAATAGTGGACCCCCATAGGAACCCTCGAGCAAGCTTCTCAATTTCTTTACAAATTGTAACTGGAATTCTTGATGTGGCCATAAAATAGTTATGAATGGACAAAAGTACCAACTTCACTAGCGTCAGTCTTCTTGCAAAAGACAGTTTGTGAGCATCCCATCCATTCAAATGATTTCGCACTTTATCCAGAACAAAGGAGGAAGTGCCCCTCCCGAATCAGTGGTGAAACAATGGCATACCTAGATATTTTCCCAAATCATCCCCTCGAAGGAACCCCAAATTAGTACAAAGATGAGCAGTTACATCCTCCTTTACACTGTTCAAGAAAAATACTTGGGTTTTCTATCTATTAACTTTATGCCCGAAAAACCAACAAAAGCTATCCAGTTCCTTTCTAAGACAATCAACAGCTTTCACAGTTGCTCTGCCAAATAACAATAAATCATCAGCGAAAAAGAGGTGCGATATACCTGGCCCTCTACGATAAAGCATAATAGGCTCCTACAACCCTTCTTCAATCGAGGACTCAATTAGATGCCCAAGTTTTTCCATGCCAAGAACAAATAAATAAGGATATAGGGGATCCCTTTGTCTAACTCCTTTAGATGGAACAAATTCCTCTAAAATATTTCCATTCCAAAGCAGTTGCATTGAAGATGATGAAACACACTGCATAATAGTGTATACTAGTGACCTAGGTATCCCAACATCAACTAGAGTATCTTGGAGAAAATCCCAACGAACCCTGTCATACGTTTTCTCAAGATCTACCTTGATTACCATCCATCATTTATTATTTTTTCTTGTCTTCATAGTATGAATAACCTCTTGGGCAATGATAATGTTATTCGATATGTTCCGTGAAGCAACAAAGCTTGATTAATTCTGCTTGGCCAATATTGCATAGCTTGTCGAAGTCTAATAAGAATTGTTTTGGTGATTGTTTTGTACAGGACATTAAACAAGCTAATAGGGAAAAATTGATTAATAGATTCAGCACCAACAGTCTTGGGTATTAGAACTAGAAGAGCCTTATTAATTTTAGGGTCTAGGCACTTCCCCAAGAACACACGCCTTACCAAATTAAAAACATTACCCCCCACAACTTCCTAATTTGCTTGGTAAAATTTAGCATGAAGGCTATCCACCCAGGAGCCTTAAAGGGGTTCATATTGAAAACAGAGTTACGAACCTTCCCAAGAGTTACATCAGCCACTAACTCACGAAGAATGTTATCCTCCAGCTGTGGGAAACGTCTACCCACAGGAAACCCCCTGGTGAATAATTCTCCACCGTATACAAGGTTGAGAAATAATCAACCGCATGTCTTTGTAAAACATCCTTCTTAGAAAACCACCCAACCCCTCCGATCAGTAAAGCTTCGATTTTACTATGTCTCTTTCGCTTCAAGGTGCGATTATAGAAAAATGCGGTATTTCAGTTCCCTTTTAATAACCACTCGTTTCGAGACTTTTGAAACCAAAACAATTCTTCCTGATTAAAAATATGTTCCAATTCAATTCGGATTTCTAATTCTCTCAAACTAAGCCTCTCACTAAACCTTCTTTCTAGTGCTTTTTGAACACTTTCCAGTTCTCTCAACTTCATTCTTTTCCTATGAAAAATATTTCTAAACACGATTTTATTCCAATCCTGTACTGAACTGGAAAAAGTGTCAATATTCTGCAAAACATCACCCCCTGTATCCCACGCCTTCAAAACCACAGAACTTGAATTGGATACTCGGGATACTACACCACACCAAAGGCATCAATGATGCATATTAGAGGCACCAAACTGCAGTCCCGTACAAGCGTATGTTCAAACCTTATTGGCATGCCAATCTTATTCTAGGCGTTTACTACGTTCAAACGGGCATTTTAATAGAGTTTACATAATTACAATTCAAAGGCAATTCTAGAAACACACTCGTACATATGGTATCACTCAGTTAAATTCTTTTCAAAATCATATAACCATATTATCCCAAAGGCTTAACAATATGATATATCCATTTTCTCACATGTACTTATTTGTATGCATTTTAAAGTTAAGAACTTAATAACGTAATTCAACATCAATTACAATTGAACCAAAACATACTAACACAAGTTATAATATATTTATTTATACTATGAACTTACCTACTATTCGCTATTAGTTTCTTCGTAGGGACTACTCCGTAATTTTTCTTTTTCCTTGGTTATTGTCTTTTTGACTTGGTTCTTGATCTATATAGTAATTAAATTCAACTTATTAAATCCACATACATTATCAAACTATTTCTATGGATGTGACCATTAAGTTTTCATTATTTACACATTTTCCTGAAACTTTTATATATCTTACAATTTAGTCCCTAAACCCAAAATTCCAAAATTATCAAATTTTACAATTTTCCATGCTAGCCGAATTCTTTCTAAACTAATATAGTCCCTAATCATTCACAATTCACAAAATTTCTATTTGAATTTTAATATTTTATCAATTTAATCCTTTAACTAAAAACTAACAAAAATCACTTTACAAAATAATTCTAAACATCAACCAAGACTACAAAATCATCATTTAACTTCAGAAATACCTAGAATTCATCAATGGTAAATTCCAAAACCTGTAACAGTTTTACAAATTAATCCCTGAGTTAGCTAAATTAAGACCAAAGGTTGAACATGACTATAGTGATTTTTCTCTTCTAAATTTCGATGGTAAGAAACACTAAGGAAGACAATGCCTTTTTTTTTTACATTATTTTACTTAAATTTATTTAATTACAAAATTACCCTTAATTAAACATACATTTTTAAAATTTTTTATGTCTTAACCGTCCATGATATAATTTCCATTTAAAACATTCCAATTATGTTATTTAAACCATCTAGTCACTAATAATTAAAATATAACAAAATTTTAGAACATTCACAATTTAGTCCTTTTCTTTAATTAAGAAACCAAATATAAAATTTTCGAATTGAACTATCACCTACTAATATAATAACTTCACAAATATTTAATGAAAATGTTTAGGAGCTCGATTTTAAAAAACGAGCTCTCAATACCTCAGTTCTTGAAACCACTTAACTTTCAGGACAACAACTTATACTTAAATATTTATTCAATTAGCATAAAATTCACCAAGTCAAAAATTGATGTCAAACAATAATTGACTCATACGAATTAAATAATAATTATTACGGACTTACTCGTCAGATTTTGTGGTCCCGAAACTACTGTTTTCGACACCATCAAAATGGGCTGTTACACTTCCCATTCGTACCGTACGTTGGGACAGGTGAGAGGTGTTACAAGTCTTCTAATCAGTCATGATTAAATCTCCATATTTCACGGGGACTCAATTGCTTGATTCAATTTGATCAAATCATCAAATATTTGTTGCTCTATAAGATGGATCTTCAACTATGGGCTAACTCACGTCCACAAAATCATTTAAGTTATTCCCCTTCCAAGTCCAAATAAGGCAAGTTATATTGCCTATCGATGTGCTAGCGAAAGTGGCCATTTCCCTCAAGAAATCGATAACCACTTAAAAAATATTTGCTTTAACAATAAAATCTCAGTCAAGGATGAACAAGCCTTCCATATTTAGAGTAAGGTAACCTTTCATCCATATTTATCTACCAAATCTCATCAAATCAAGTATCCTTAATATAAGGATACAAAAGATCATAATTTAACTCATATATTCATGGACTACATATCTCAATATATTAGGTAAGTAGACCACATAATCCTTGAGAAATAATCTAGCTTGTTTAATCTCTTCTTGATAAACACGAGGTTGGTTGCACAAGATCCTTAAAAAGATACAATCAAATCATCAAAATATTTTGGTCAAACATGCTAAAAATTAAGGCAAGCTATATGTCTGGCATAGTGGAAGTGGGAACTTCCATTGGCACATAGACATCCACTTTTGGTTTAACAATCTCACTCTTTGGCATTTTTGACCAAAAACCGTATAGCCAATTCTTCAAGCAAGTAATATAACAAAAGAATAAAAAAATCAAGTGTGAAACTCCCCCTCAAGGTCATCTTATTCTCCCTGTTTTTTGGAAAAAAATCCAAAGGAACTTCAAGCAATTGCAACTGAAGAAACATATCCATAAACTGAAGTTTTGTCAGCCACAAAAAGTGATGACATGTAGATAACATCATGAAATAAAAAAAACAGATAATAACAAGAAGCATGGAAAAGAAAAACTCCCCTTTAGTAACACTATCAACACACTCTCCTTTAGTTGTAACATTAACACACTCCCTTCAATAAGATGTTTTAGCAGGGGGTGCAATGGATCCTAACTCATCAACTATTCTGTATGTAGGAGATGTAACTTAGAGAACAACAAGGTTTTTTACCATGAGGTCTTGAGATAGTAGAAATATTTTCATGTTGATTTTCAAAATTTGTTACATTAGTTGCCACTTCACGTTAAACTAGTGCATCAATCAATCGTTGAACTTTTCTCACCCATATTTATTTTTAATTGTAACTTGGCTAAGTTGCAACTTGTTTTCTACCATTTCCCCTTAGTTTTTTCAACATTTTCTAACAATGTAGTCTAATATGAACAACCATGCTAAAATAATGGCCAAAAAATTCTTCTCTTCCTATGCTCCTCCATTTCATGTAATGGTATTTCATTTTTACTCCAAACTAATTCTTGCTTCTAACCTTGCAATGTGCCATGGGAAGTGGGCATTTCTGCTAGCACTTCATTTTTCCATATTTGATATTTCAATATCTTGAAGCATCTGGGTATAATATGACTAGGAATTCTACAATAATGACAAATAACTTGATGATTTGAGCTTACCTTGTTTTCAACACGGATCAAAGTAGGATTCTCGAAGAATTCACCTTTATTAACACTATTTGTGGCTTTAACAAAAATTGTTGGACTTTGCATCACAACTTTTCTTTTCTTCTTAACATATCCAATGCCATATTTTCTTGGACCCTTTTTTCCAGCAACAAAAATTTCATCAAGTTTTCCACTACTAGAATTGAAGCCTTCTAGCATGGATCGAGTAATTGTAAGATCCTTCTGTGTATTCTCCAAACTAGCATTCTTCTCAAAAACTAGAGAATCTTTCAATTCCATTTGCTTACCCAATGTTTTGTTTTCTTGAGGCTGGAGTTCTCATTTATTTACTTTGCATTTACATGGCATACTTCCTTCTAAATTTCCAACATCGTCTTGTAGGGTTGTAGGAACTCTGTGTTTGACTCACCATCTGATTCACTATTTTTTTTCGAGTCAGTCACATTAAGAAAAAGAACCTTTGTAGAGAAGGTCATATAATTATACCAGCACCTTTCATATGAATTTGAGTTGCTTAAGGAATCCTCATCTTTCCAATTTATATTGAAAGACTTCTTTTTTAATTTTTCACATTCAGCTTGTACATAACCGTTCCTTTCACACATTAATGGCCACTTCTTCTATAATGACTCGATTTTTAGTGGTGCTAAAAAATACGGTTTCAAGACCTCGTTTCCATAAACTGAGTTCATAATATTTAATAGAGATATGTACGGATCTAGTGTATTGATGAATTAAATTTTTGATAAATAATTTAGCTAAAATTGTGATTAATTAAGACTTAGGGACTAAATTGTAAAATTTTAATTGCTATAGATTTTTAATTAGAAAAAGACTTGAAAACTTAAATAATAATTATCCAAAGGACTAAAATGACAACTAGACCAAAGAAAAATGGATGTTGCTAGATGGTGATGTAATGTATCATTAGTTTGTTTAAAATAATCAAAATTTATTTTATTAACTAAGTTTAATTAGTAACTAAAATAGGTATATATATTTTAATGGAAAAAGATGAAAATCATCATCTCCTTCCACACTCACACTGCCCAAATATAGAAAACAAAACAAAAGAAACAATTTTTGAAACCTTACATTCAACCACCAATGTGTAAATAAAATTAAGTTATTTTCTTGTAGTTTTTATAAATTTGAGGTTATGAGAGCTTGATTTAGCTAGTTTGTGTACTAATTTGTAAAACTGTTAAAGTTTTTGAAAGTTGTCATTTTTGATTTCTTGAAGGTTTGAATGTTGATAGAAATTAGGATTTGTAGATTAAGATGACTAAATTGTAAAGCTTAATCGTTGATTTTGTACAGTAAGGACAAAATTGAATAAAATAAAAAATTATCATTAAATATTGGTTTGAATAAAAAGTAGGTGGTCCTTAATGATTAAATGTGAAATTGATCTTTAATCTGAAGGCCTAGATTGAAAATTATTATTGTTTCGATTTTAGGGACTAAATCTAATAAATTACAAAATATGTGTGACTTTGTAATTGATTGTGATTTGAGCTGGAAACTGATATTATATGTTGTCGAATTATTATTTGTATCTAAAGATGACATGGGATCGTCGAGAGGGAAAGGAAAGACGAGAACCGACGATGAGTAAATCGAGTTCTTGGGTTGTATTTCTACGATTCAACCCATTAAAATTGTTGCATATTTATTTTTTTTGCATATTATTTGAATTGAATTGTTATAACTAGAATTGGTGATCGAAACAAAGGACTAAATTGAATAGAATGAAAAATTATGTAATTCGATGAAAGTATGAAATTGACTTTGAATTGGGCTAAAATATGTTATATTATGTGATAAATTGATGAGTTGAACTATGAATTGAAATGGTGAAATGCGAATTGATCAAAATTGATGTATTGGATATATTACACCATATTAACTATTCGGGCAGAGTCGGATATAGTTGGCATGCCAAAGGATAGAATGAGTACGGGTTACTTTGACTATATGTTGATGAGCGTTGGGCTCATTTTCCTTCAGACGTCCCAATAAGTGCTTGAAATGAATATTACTTCAATTAGACGGATCAGTGCTGGGTACAATTTACTTATTCCAGACATTCCAATTAGGCATTTAGTGTTGAATTGGTGTGTTGGTTGGGATCCATGTATCTGTTTAAGTTCGAGTCAATTTTATAGGGGATATAAATTGTGAATCGGTTGAATGATTGAAAAATCCCAAAATAAGGCCTAGAAGTTCTAGGAGTAGTTTAAGAATTTTAGTGCTAGAATGCTCAGAATTTCGTAGCATGGTAAACTGAAATTGTATTCGACTATGGCATCTTAGCTATTAAATAAATTTTTAGAAATGTGCTTTGGAAACCTTTAATTTTAGAAAATGACTGATTTGTAACAGATTCAAAATTGTTAGCATTTATGTTATAGTTTCGCCAATTTTTAAAATTGAACCTATTTCTTCCCCCACCAACACGTTTTCACGTTAGTTTTTCCCCCTTCATTGTGCTTACTGTCCCTTTGATTTCCCTAGCTCTCCCTACTTAATTTTGACTCCTAAACTGTGATTCTTTGATTTCTACTATTATCTAAGCCTTAAACATCCATAGAATCTCTTTAAAAACTCCCAAAACTCCATTGATTTCATCATTGTCAAGTTATTGGGTTTTTTAGGGTTTGCGTGAAAAGTTTAATTTTCATCAATCAAAGGTAATATTTTGATTCCTTATGAGTTTTTCATTTTATCTAGTCCTTAAAATTCAATTATTAGCCTTCAAATTGAATGTTTCAACTAAAATCCGAAAATTAGGTCGTTAATGGTGGATTCTTGGATTTTGAGTAAAAACGTGGTTTCAAAGTAGTTTTCAATTAGTTTCGATATAATTAGAAGGTTTCTAAACTTATTTTGAAGTTTCATTAAAGAATTCTTGAGTTTTAAATGGATTTTTGAAAAATAGCCATAAACATTTCGAAAAAAGTGGATATCATGAATTAAGTATTTTATTGTAGTTTAAAGTTTGGAATTATTCATAGGTGAATTATAAGATGAACGAAATTGGTTTTAGGCGAAAAGACTAAGTATAGGCCGAGATATTCAAATTTAAAGTTTGTTATGTTAAAGGTTTTGGTTGGTTTTGTTGGTTTTAGGCGAAAAGACTAAGTATAAGCTTGTCTTTTGGTTGGTTTAAGTGACTCATTGGTTGCTATTTGGTTGTGTTTATTTTATGATTGTTGCCTATGACACCTCAGATTCATTAAAGCTTGCTATGAGTTAAGGAATAGTTAGTTGAGCTTTCGGCTTTTCGACGAAAGCATAAAGTGGTGAGTGTTTGAGATCACTACTCGTAGACACGAGTCATGTGTTATTTAGGAATTTAGTAGTAGCCTAAACCCCTACTCTAAATTTTGAGTGTTAGTTTTCTTTTATCTATATTTATTTTGTGGTTTTGTGCTTATATGATTTTGAAATTGTGCATAGTGATGAGAAGCTCAAATATGTGATATGTAGATATGGTAATTGCTGTGGAAAATGCAAATGTATAAATTATATACATGTTATATGATTGTGATAGTGTACATGCAGTGGTAGTTCACGAATAATCGGTAAGTGATATTTGATTATTTTCGGATATTTTGGCCTTGTGATCTTGAAACTATTGGATATAATTGGCATGCCATAGGATTGTGAGTGCTTACCTATATGTATAGTGATTTTGGGAGTTGAGGCCCTGGGACATGTTTGTAGGGATAAGGGAATGTGAGCTAAGCTCCATTCAATGACACATTTAAGTGGAAATAAGGAGAATGTTAGCTATATGCTTCACTTTTGGGACATGTTTAACTCGAGGAGTCTATGTGGTGTGATGTAGATCTGTGTATCCAATGTGTGATTATAGAGGTCATTATAAATTTCATAACTGAAGTGTTAAATTATCTTGTATGTATATATATGTGTGTTATGTGATGTATGCCTAAATGAGTATGAGGTTACTATGCAAACTATTCTTATAAGTGATTGTGTGAAGCGTGATACATGATTTTTGGGATATATGTTATGCGTTTTATGCTTGACTGAGTATGTAAATGTTATGTAAATGAACAATTACATAATGCATGTTAAAGTTCTATAGGTTACTAGACTTAAGAGCAACGTAATTGTGAGTATATGGCTGTTTATAAATGCATGGTGGCATGTTTGCGTTGTGGTTATTCTACTCATTCACTGAGCTTGTTAATGCTCACTCACTCTTTCCAACATATGCAGATTAGTGATGTTTCAGTGTGGGCAGTGTAGTTTTCTGAGGTAGTGATCCAAGGAAAACTTGTTAATTTTCGTAGTGTTCAATTATTTATTTACGTTTTGGGGAATATGGCAATGTGGTAGACTATAGTTGATTATTGCCATGATGTTCTTGGACTATTTGCTAGTTTTTGCTTTAGTTTTAAGAGGTTTACACGTTTATATTATGCTCGATTTTATGAACACTGATGTTGGTTTGTTGAATCCTACTCGGACACATTTTTGACATTTTTGAACTGTTATCTTAGTCGTTTTGATGATTATTTGACGTGGTAAAAAGTGTGTGTTGAATATATGCATGATAGAATGGATTACATGCTTATGTATACTGTATTTTTGTGGCCTACAGAAGAGGTATTGATATTTGGGTTTTATAAACGATGCTTTTGTGATTTTAAATCGTGTAGGAAGGTACAATGGCAATTTGGTATCGATACCATGCCACGAGTATCGGTACTCGAGGTAATTTTACCAATACCTATCGAAAAGTACCGATATTTATTTGAGTTTTGATTTTAGCCGAGAAATAGTAAGCTAAGTTGGTGCCAATTTTCCATACGGTTGATGGTCACAAAACTAACTATAAATACGGCAAATGCAAGCGCACCTATCGAAAAATAGTATAGCTACGGTGAGTAAAGATATCATATCCACGAGGACTAAAATTATTAGTAATTACCGTTTTCTTAATATTTAGCCAACAAATTGGAGTGACATGTTTTTAATCTAAAATTACTAAACTAATTTAACAAAGAACGCAACAGAGAACGAATTAGGAAAATAATCGAAAGATAATCAATGTGAGAGACAATACCCAGGAAAGAATCCACCTAGACTCCTTCTATTATTATTAATCTGATTTAAGTGATTTATTCACTCGATGTCCTAAATTATGTTAATATCTCTTTCGAGAGTAAGAACAAATGACTCTAGGTTAACTAATTGAAATATCTTTCTAATTAAAACCCCTATCGTCGCATTAACTCAATCTATGGATTCCCATATTAGATTTGACTCTAATCTTGTAGATTTATGTTGTACCATTTCTAGGATTGCATGCAGCTCCACTCAATTATGCTAGATCTACTCCTAAACAAGGACTTTTGCTCCACTAAATTAAGCACATTAAAAATGAATTAATATCCTAGAAATATTAAAAAAGAAATAAGCATACATAACTGAGAACAAGATTCAAGTATTTATCACGTAAAACAAATATTAAATAATAGAATTCATCACAGGTTTCATCTTCCTGAGGTATCTGGGGAATTAGTTTATAATCTTGAATAAAAACATCTCAAAGTCAGAAAAACCACAAGAAACAAAGAAATTCGTAAAAAATTCAAAAAAAATTAAAAGGAGATCTTCGATCTTGATGGAGATCTGCTTCCGAGTTGGCTCCGATGGTGTTCTTCGAGTGTTTTCTATGATCTTCTCTGATGACCCCGTTATCTCTTCTTCTAATTTGTATTTATAGACTTTAGAATGCTTAGAAAGCATAAAAAAATATGTTTTTCTGAGTATTTGGGAAGGAGTGTGCAAAATTGACACGGGCTGGCACGTGGGCATGTGCCCATCCTGTGTGGGTTACATGGGCGTGTTCCCAACTTGTGTGGCTCCTAAAATCTACTATTTTTCTTTTATTTTCACGCATTTTGCTCCCAAATTCTCACCTAAGTGTAAGAACATGAATTAAAGGGAGTAAGAGCATCAAATTCACCAATTTGCATAAATAATCATCAAAAAATGCATTAAGAATGGGATTAAAATATCTTACTTTTATAGCTTATTAAATATCCCCACACTTAAACGTTTGCTTATCCTCAAGCCAAATCTTCAACTCAAGTTAAAGTTAAAATTTCTCAACTTGTAATTCTCATCAATAATGTTTCAAAATAATTCGCAAATAATCATGCTTTGGCAATTCAACTAAAAGGGCACTAAAGATTCAAACAATCCAAGTTGAAAGTTGTTAAAGCACAAAAACATAGGTATCTCCCCTCATCTAAGTAATTATTTTTAATTCAAAATCTACAAGAATTGACAGCCTCACTAAAGATTCACTCAAATCACTCAAAGTGTTTAACGTTCAAGAGTAAGCACTCAATAGTCGAACAAAAAATGCCATTACCATAAGCTTGCTTGAAAATCAAATCTCCACCACTAAAAAATGATATGATACACTAATCAAAGGTCTTTAAGAGGTTGTAATGGAGCTTAAGTTAAGGGTGTGAGTAAAGGCAAAAAAAATGGTTATAATCGAGATCGAGTTGATAAATTACCAAACTAGAAAAAGTAAACAAATGCTGAATTAAAAACAAGTGCATCAATCAAGAACTTATTCAAGAATAAAAACGAGCTTCTTCTCAAAATATGAAATTAACTGTTCAAGCTCAATCAGCAAATAAAACTAATTAATAATCAATAATTATTTTCTTTTTGATCCTTTTTTTACAAGAACAATAAGAAATAATTCAGCAAATCAACCAGAAGAGCATAGCTAGGCAACTAACCAAATCAAATCTCGACAAAAAGGGGAGTTAATAAAATAGGAAGAAGTCTCAACGAAAATAAATGAGCGATGGGTTAACATTAATGGGTAAGTCAAGAAATAGTGTATTAGGCTCAACGGGGTTCAGTAAGGGTTAATTTAAAATGAATGCTTTTTATGGGATAAGTGAGTTAAAATCTAAGTGCCTTTTTCATCTCAGTATATCAAATCAAAGGTGTGGTCTTGACATGTATAACCGAAGCAAGTTCTAGAATAACAAATCAGGTTGACAAACTCTTAACCAA
Organism: Gossypium turneri; assembly: GCA_008044935.1. Classification (NCBI taxonomy): domain Eukaryota; kingdom Viridiplantae; phylum Streptophyta; class Magnoliopsida; order Malvales; family Malvaceae; genus Gossypium; species Gossypium turneri. The sequence goes on from CP032581.1 coordinate 51,880,782, forward strand.
TAATAAAATGAGCATGAAAAATTTATGCTATAAAGGCTCAAAATTTCACAAAAAATCATGGTTTTTGATGTCAAACATGCAAATTTAAAACTTGAAGATAATACCTCAATTCAGGGAAATAACCTAATATTTTTAATTCTGAAAAAAAACTTATCATGCTTGATTCTCTCATGTCTTAAAGTTTAAATCAACCAATGCACAAATATCTACAAATTAATCCAAAACACACCAACAAAAATCTTAAATCAACAAAAATTCATTCTAATGGAAGTATGAGAAAATTAAAATGTAAAAATTAAACTAAAAAAATATAAAATAAAATAAAAAATGGATAAATTAATAAAAATAAAGTGTTCCAAATATTTTAGTCCTCGACAATGGCGCCAAAAACTTGGTGGTCACAAAACTAACTATAAATACGACAAAGGCAAGCGCACCTATCGAGCAATAGTATAGGTACGGTGAGTAAAGATATTGTATCCACAAGGATTAAAATTATTATTAATTACTGTGTTCTTAGTATTTAGTCGAAAAATTGTAGTGACGTGTTTTTAATCTAAAATTACTAAACTAATTTAACTAAGAACGTAACAGAGAACGAATCAGGAAAATAATCGAAAGATAACCAATGGAAGAGACAATACCCAGTAAAGAATTTACCTAGACTTCTATTATTATTGATCTTATTTAAACGATTTATTTACTTGATGTCTTGATCCGTAGAAATCCCTAAATTATGTTAATATATCTTTTAAGAGTAAGAAGAATTGACTCTAGGATGATTAATTGAAATCTCTTTCTATTTAAAACCTCTATTGTCGCATTAACTCGATCTATGGATTCCCATATTAGATTTGACTCTAATTCGGTAGATTTGTGTCGTCCTATTTCTAGGATTGCATGCAACTCCACTCAATTATGCTAGATCTACTCTTAGATAGAGACTTTTGCTCCATTGAATTAAGCATATTAAACATGAATTAATATCCCGAAAATATTAAAACAAGAAATAAGCACACATAATTGAGAACAAGAATCAAGTATTTATCATGTAAAACAAAAATTAAATAATAGAATTCGTCACAAGTTCATCTTCCCGAGTTATCTAGGAAATTAGTTCATAATCCTGAATAAAAACATCTCAAATTCAGAAAAACCATATGAAACAAAGAAACTGATAAAATTTTTGAAAGAAATTAAAAGGAGATCTTCAATCTTGATGGAGATCTGCTTCTGAGTTGGCTGGGATGGTGTTCTACGTGTGTTTTCTTCGATCTTCTCTGATAGCCCCGTTATCTCTTGTTCTAATTGGTATTTATAGACTTTAGAATGTTAGAAAGCCTAAAAATTGTGTTTTTTTCGCCTATTTAGGAAACAGGGTACGAAATTGACATGGGCTGGCACATGGGCGTGTGTCTAGCCCATGTGAATCACATGGGCATGTGCCCAGCCCCTGTGGCTCCTAAAATTTGCTTTTTTTCTTCGATTTTTGCTTCTTTTGCTCCCAAATAGTCACCTAAGTGTAAAAGCGTGAATTAAAGGGATTAGGAGCATCAAATTCACCATTTTACATAAATAATGATCCAAAAACACATTAAGAATGTGATTAAAATATGTTACTTTTATAGCTTATCAATGGTATTGATACCGTACTAGGAAAATATCGATATCTATGTGCTAGCATCAATACATACGTACTTGTATTGGAAATTTTGCTAAGTGGTTCTAATGCATGCTGAAATGTTATTATATGATCTATCAAAGTGTGTGTAGCATGTCTTAATGATAATTAGGAATTTATTTGACTTAAACCTTGTGCAAATGCTAAAATGGAAGATGAATATTTCACAATGAACTTATTTGTAATATTTATGACATGAGACAGTGGTGTGGCATCCTGATATTCGGGCTCGATGATAGGACTAAGTATAGGGTGTAACATTTGGTGGTATTAGATCCCTAAGTTCATTACGCTCGAACCTAGTTGATTATTGTGTGTTTGGAGTTTGGAAAGTTATGAGTCTAAAACACTCTATGTTCTTGAAATTTCCTAGCAGTATATGGAGGCTCATAAGTGTGAGTTTCTGGGTTTCGTTCAAGGTCACTTATCTGTGGCTGATTATGAGTCTGAGTTTGTGCGACTTAGTTAGTATGCTCTTGAGATGATACCATCTGAGAGGGACTATTGTAAATGGTTTCGTTTTGGGCCGAATCATAGCTCAGAATGTGGAGATGTTTGATGAGTTATTTGAGGAGGTAAAGCAGTTGATGAGACTTTAGCTGAACCACCTCGTTCTGTGGTTATTTATTCTGGTAAGAGAGGTTCTGATGGTACATCAGGTCAACCACCTAAGAGGGGGTGTGATAGTCATAGTTCCGGTAAAGGTGTGAGACATAGGTCTCGACCGAGCCAGTCTAGGCAGTAACATGGTACCGTGGTTAGTGCTACTGGTTTGATGGGTCGTTCTGGATGGCCACTTTGTGCACACTATGAGCGTAGGCATTCTGAAGAGTGTTGTAAGTTGACAGGTGGACTTTTTAAATATGGCTCAAAAGAACATTTCCTAAGGGACTGTCCGAATAGGATTGAGGTTTCATAGACTCAGATTTCGGCACCTGCTTCTGCGCCTAATAGAGACCATGGTCGCGATAGAGGTAATGGGAAACTGGCTGGACAACAGATTGTTGCTCATACTATTGCTACACAGGTTGAGTCTGGAGGTTTAGCATGGGTTTATGCTATTAAGGAGCTGGAGGATCGAGATCTGATTGATGTTATCGCAGGTAATTTTACTTTACAATCTACTTCATTGTTTTCTTTAGTTGATTCTAGATCAACGCATTCATATACCTTGAGTGAATTGACAAGTAAGGTAGAGATTCCTGTTGAGACTATTGGTTTGGGTATGACTGTAATTAGTTCTTTCGGTGACAATGTAGTAGTGAATAAAGTTTATCATAAATGCCCTCTTACGATCCAATAACATGTTTCATCTGTTGATCTTATGGAATTGTTATTTTATAGATTTCATGTGATACTTGGTATGGATTAGTTAACTAAGCATAAGGTTAGGGTAGATTTTGAGACTAAGTGAATTACTTTGAGTAATAGTGATGGGTTGGAAATTGTTGTTGTGGGCGAAAGACCGAGTTTTATGTCTAACATGGTTTCGACTATGAAGGTTTAAAAGATGATAGTAAAAGGTTGTGAGGCTTATTTAGCATATGTGATGAATTCTGTTAGTAAGGAGTCAAGAGTTCAGGATATTCACACTGTTAGGGATTTCCCTGACATGTTTCCTAAAGAGTTACCTGGTTTGCCACCAAATCAAAAAGTTGAGTTTGGAATTGAGCTTTATCTTGGTACTACACTGGTGTCCATTTTCCCTTATTGCATGGCACCAAAAGAGCTCAAGGAGTTAAAGATTCAGTTGTAAGAGTTACTTGATAGAGGGTTTATCTGATCAAGTGTATCTCCGTAGGGTGCATCAATTTTATTTGTGAAGAAGAAGGATGGTACGATGCGAATATGTATTGACTATAGATAGTTGAACAAGCTGACAATTTAGAATAAGTATCCTTTGCCTCGAATTAGTGATCTGTTTGATCAGTTTCGAGGTCCAACGATGTGTTCGAAGATTACTCTTAGATCTGGGTATTATCAGGTGAAGGTGAATGAGTCTAATGTGTTGAAAACTGCTTTTAAGACTCTATATGGGCATTATGAGTTCTTAGTGATGCCATTTGGATTAACTAATGCCCTTGCTGCATTCATTGATTTGATGAATCTTGTGTTTCACTCGTATTTGGATCAATTTGTGGTTCTCTTTATAGATGATATTTTGGTGAATTCTTGTTCTGAGGAGGATCACGACAAACATTTGAGGGTTTTTTTTTGTAGATTCTTCAAGATAAGCTGTTGTATGCGAAGTTAAGCAAGTGTGAATTTTAACTTAAGGATGTTGCAGTTTTAGAACATGTTGTATTGGTAAAAGGGATTCGGGTGGATCTTAAGAAGATTAAGGCTATTTTAGAATGGATGCCGCTTAGGAGCGTTATCGAAGTTAAGAGTTTCTTAGGTTTAGCTGGTTAGTATCATATGTTCGTTGAGGGTCTTCTTTTATTGTTGCATCCTTAACGAAACTACTTCAGAAAGATGTGGTGTTTGAATGGACTGGTGCTAGGCAGAAGAGTTTTGATGAGCTTAAGGCAGTTTTGATTGAAGCACCAGTGTTGATTCAACTGGAACCTAGAAAAGATTTTATGGTTCATAGTGATGCTTCGTATTCGAGACTTGGTTGTGTGTTGATGCAAGAGGGAAAAGTTGTCACTTATGCTTCGAGACAGTTGAAGACGCATGAGCGCAATTATCCTACTCATGATTTGGAGCTAGCTGTTGTGGGTTTTGCACTTAAGGTTTTGCACCATTACTTGTGTGGAGAGAAGTGCATGATTTACACGGATCATAAGAGTCTTAAGTACCTCCTCACCAAAAAGGAGCTGAATTTAAGGCAAAGGCGTTGGATTGAGCTGTGAAAGGATTATGATTGTGTGATAAAGTATTAGTCTAGCAAGGCAAATGTAGTTGCTGATGCTTTGGGTAAAAAGTCGGCGGCAGAGTTCAAAGCTATGCTTGCACGCTTAAGTTTGGGTAGTGATGGTGGTTTGTTAGTTGAACTTCAAGTGAGGCTGAATTTGTCGCAACAAATTAAGGAGAAGCAGTCTATAGATGAGGAGTCATTAAAGAGGATTTTATAGGTTGAGCAAGCTATTAAAGGAGATTTTAATGTTGATAGTGATGGTATCTTGAATTTTTGAGGTAGGTTGTGTGTGCCGTATGATGTAGATTTAAGGTAATCGATTCCTATCGAGGCACTTAGTAACTCTTACGCTATGCATCCCAGTAGTGGGAAGATGTATCATGATCTTAGAGAATTTTATTAGTGGCTTGGTTTAAAGTGTAATGGTACGGATTTTGTGACTCGATGTTTGGTTTGTTAAAAGGTGAAAGCTGAACATCAGTTTCTTTCGGGTTTGATGCAACTGATTACAATTCTTGAATGGAAGTGAGAAAGGAGTACGATGGATTTTGTTTAGGGTTTGCCTTTGACTCCGTTGATGAAAGATTTCGTATGGGTTATAGTTGATCGATTTTCGAAGAGTGTGTATTTCGTAGATGTGTGTACTAACTATTCTTTGTAGAATTTAGCTGAGTTGTATATTGTTGAGATTGTTCGTCTTCATGGAGTTCCAGTTTCGATTATTTCTGATAGGGATCCGTGTTTTACATCGAGGTTTTAGAATGGTTTGCAAGAGGTTTTGGGGTCGAAACTTAAATTTAGTACAACTTATCATCCCTTTTGAAATCATTAATTTTAGAAAAAGGATTGATTTATAACAGAGTCAAAACTGTGAGCATTTATGTTGCAGTTTAGCCAATTTTTAAAATTAAACCTATTGATTCCCCCATCAACATGTTTTCACATCAGTTTTTCTCCTTTCATTGTACTTGTCATCCCTTTGATTTTTCTAGCTCTCCCCACTCAATTTTGACTCCCAAACTGTGATTCTTTGATTTCTACTATTATCTAAGTCATAAACATCCATAAAATCTCTTTAAAAACACCCAAAACTCCATTACTTTCACCATTTTCAAGTTCTTGGGTTTTTTTGAGTTTGCGTCAAAAGTTTGATTTTCGTCAATCAAAGGTAATGTTTTGATTCCTTATGAGTTTTTCATGGTATTTAGTCCTTAAAACTGAATGATTAGCCATCAAATTGCATGTTTCAAATAAAAGTCAAAAATTGGGTCGTTAATAGTAAATTTCGGGACTTTGAGTAAAAACGTGGTTTCAAAGTAAATTTTTTAATTATTTTTTATATAACTAGAAGCTTTCTAAACTTACTTTGAAGTTTCATCAAAGAATTATTGAGTTTTAAATGGATTTTCGAAAAATAATCATGAATATGTCGAAAAAAAGTCAATACCATGAATTGAGTATTTTATTGTAGTTTAAAGGTTGAGAATTAGTCATAGGTGAATTATAAGATAAACGGAATTGGTTTTAGGTGAAAATATTGAGTATAGACCAAGATATTTGAAATTAAAGTTTATTATGTTAAAAGTTTTGGTTACATGAGAACTTAGCTTAGGCTTGTGTTTTGGTTGGTTTAAGTGAGTCCTTGGTTGCTATTTGATTGTGTTTATTGTATGATTATTACATGTGAAGCCTCAAACTCATTAGAGCCTGCTACGAGTTAAGGAAGAGTTAGTTGAGCTTTTGACTTTTCGATGAAAAAATAAAGTGGTGAGTGTTTAGGATCGCTACTTGTAGACACGAGTGATGTGTTATTTTGTAATTTAATACTAGTCTAAACCCCTACTCTAAATTTCAAGTGTAAGTTTTCTTGTATCTATATTTATTTTGCAGTTTTGTGCTTATATGATTATGAAATTGTGCATTGTGATGAGAAGCTCAAATATGTGATATGTGGATATGGTAACTGTTGTGAAAAGTGCAAATGTATGCATGATATATATGTTTTATGACAGTGATAGTGTTTTACAAAAGATATTAACATGTAGTGTTAATGCACGGATAATCGGTAAGTGATATGTGATTGTTTTCGAATATTTTGGCCTTTTGATCTTGAAACTGTTAGATATAGTTGCCATGCCATAGGATTGTCAGTACTCACCTATATGTATTGTGATTTTGGGCATTGAGGCCCTAGAACATGTTTCGAGGGATAAGGTAATGTGAGCTAAGCTTTATTCAACGGGGCATGTGAGGGGAAATAAGAAGAGTGTTAGCTATATGCTTCACTTTTGGGACATGTTTGACTTTATGAGTCTATGTGGTGTGATAGCAATCCGTGTATTTAATGCGTGATGGTAGAGCTCACTATAAGTTTCATAACTCACGTGCCAAATTATCTTGTATGTATATATATGTGTGTGTTATGTGATGTATTCCTAAATGAGTATGTGGTTGCTATGCAAACTATTCTTAGAAGTGATTGTGTGAAACATGATACATGATTTCTGGGATATATGTTATGTGTTATATGCTTGAATGAGTATGTAAATGTTATGTAAACGAACTATTAGATAATGCACGTTAAAGTTCTATAAGTTACTAGACTTAATAACAACATAATTGTGAGTATATGGTTGTTTGTGGATACATGGTGGCATGTTTGCATTGTGGTTATTCTATTCATTCATTGAGCTTGTTAAAACTCACCCACTCTTTTCAACATAAGCAGATTAGTGATGTTTCGGTGTGGGTGGTGTAGTTTTCTGAGGGAGTGATCCAAGAAAGACTTGTTAATTCTCGTAGGTGTTCATTTATTTATTTATGTATTAGGGAATAAGACAATGTGGTAGACTATGGTTGATTATTGCCATGGTGTTCTTGGACTATTTGCTGGTTTTTGCTTTAGTTTTAATAGCTTTACACGTTTATATTATGCTCAGTTTTTTTCCATTGATGTTCGTTTCCTGAATCCTACTCGGACACATTTTTAACATTTTTGAATTGTTATCTTAGCCGTTTTGATGATTATTTAACGTGGTAAAAAGTTGTGTGTTGAATAGATGCATGATAGAATGGATTATATGCTTATATATACTATATTTTTTTGGTTTGGAGCAGAGGCATCGATATTCAGGTTTTATAACTGATACCTCTGTGATTTTCAATTGTGCAGGAAGGTAGAATGGCAATTTGGAATCGATACCATGCCACGAGTATCGATACTCAGGGTAATTTTACCAATACCTTCGAAAAGTACCAATAATTTACTTGAGTTTTGATTTTAGCCGAGAAACAATAAGCTGATTTGGTACCGATTTTCCATACGATATTGATACCATACTAGGAAATTATCGATACCTATGTGCTAGTATCGAGACATACGTACTTGTATTGGAAATTTTGCTAAGTGGTTCTAATGCATGCTTAAATGTTATTATATGATCTGTCAAAGTGTGTGTAGCATGTCTTAATGATAATTAGGAATTTATTTGACTTAAAACTTATGCAAATTCTAAAACGAAAGACGCGTCTTTAAGAATGATCTTATTTCTAATGTGTATAGCATGAGACGGTGATGTGGCATCCTGATATTCAGGCTTGGCGACTGGGCTTGGTATAAGGTGTTACAATGATAATTAGAAATTATTAAATGTTATGAAATTATGCTACAGGTACATATATATGATATTTGATGATTGATAGCATGTGAAAGATCATGGGAATTGGTTAGAAGAGCCCTGGGGTCGGCTGAGTATTTATGGGTCAATGGGCTCGGAAATGATTGAATTTTTAAGATGAAAATGAATATGAAATTGATGAATGTATACATATGATTATATTTTTATAAATGGTGATAGGAGATGATTAAATATGTATGATGTGAAACCTATAGAAAAATGATTGGAGACGTTTTAGAAAAAAAGATATGAAATAATCAAATGAATTAATCACTAAGTTATATGACAATTTGGTATATGAATTAGTTGAACATTAAACTTTAATTGTTTCCATGCATTTGAATAACAATCCTGTTATATTGATTGAATTATAGAATTACCACTGAGCTTTATCGTTCAGCGTATGCTTTGTATTCCATTCGCAGGTGAGGTTCAATCGAGATCCCAAGCATCAACTTCAGCATCCTGTCAAAGATTCTGAACTCAGCAATGTTTGTATAGTTTACTTTTGTTGGTTATACGACATGTACCTAGGTTGAGTTAATTTCGATACAAAACTATGTTTATGTCACTTTTGTTTTAAAAGGTTAATGTATTTATTTGGTTAAGTGAATATAGCTTGTAAATAGACTTAAATGTGGTTTGAAGTGGTATGGGATGCTATAAACGTGGATGAACTTAGTGAATTAAATAAGAATGTGACTATTTTGAATAAATTGAATTAGTTAGATAGCTATTAGGTGATAAGGTATTGGTTTAGTATTAGATAAGGTGTTAAATTTCGTGATTGGATGCTATATAGTTGTAATTAATGTTACGTTAATGTTTGAATGTGTTTAAAGAATACCAATCGAAGATCACCACAAACTGTATTAACTCAAATGAAACATAACATCCCGTTTTAACTCGTTGACATAAATCGAGATTACCTGAGGAATGAGAACCAATATCCAAGTTGAGCTCGATCTTCCACCATCTACACTTTTTCTGATGCCTACTCCTTCATGAAAGCTATAAAGGGATATATAATAAAACTATTTCAATTACTAACATCGAAGCTTTGAACCATACCGGAGCCACAACCATTAGATGAATTAAAACCATAGTGCTATAATAAGAACACGTTTCAACCGTACAGATAGAACAATACCTCAACATCAATAGTCCATTTCGAAACAAAAGAGAAAAACTAAATGTAGTTGTAACGCCCCAAAATTTTTATTTTTGTTCTTGCGAAGGTGTGACACAATTGTGTATTTGCTTCAGTGGTTAAGTGTTCTGGGTGTGTGAGAGGTCCCAAGTTCAAGCCAGGACTTGGGCAAATTCTGATATTTTTATGAATAAGCCCTATCTTTGGTCAGTCGGCTTTTAAGTAAAAGTCGGCAATAATTAACAGAATGGGCCTGCTGGTTTGGTGGATAAGTGGAGTGTTGGTATGAAGGAGGTCCCGTGTTCAATTCTCTGTGATGGCGTGGAGACAGTATTTTTGCTCCAATTTCGGCTAAGAGTTGTGTTTTAGTGGGTTAATAGGCAATGATTTTAGGAGATAATAGGGGAGAGATTATCAAAAAATAATCTAATTATCTTTTTGTTGTAGAAAAAAAAGTAGAGTTTCAATTTTCTCTCCAATTACCCAAACTTTTTCTGACATTTTCTTCTTCTTTTTCCCTCCTCTACCGATTTTTCCCCTAGTTACTACCGAAATTTCTATTATTTTTCCCCTTCCATTTCTTTCTTTATTTTCCAATTGATTTGGTTGTTCATCATTAGTTGCATGTGTTCGGTAAGTAACGGTTTTATCTATTGTTAATCGTTCTTGGTTAATCTCGGAAAGGGGGATTTCTTTTTGATGTTTAGGAGTTAAACAAGGGGCTGGTGGTTTTGAATTGACGCTGTGATTGGGCGAAGTCGTGGTTACTCAAGCGAGGTAAGGGTTTTGTTAGGTTTTTAGTCGAGTTCCTTCGAAAATTGGTTGAATAAAAACGAATTAAGTGATTAATCTGGAGATTTGTTGGTTGAGTTTTAGGTTCTGGAGGCTTAGGAGTGCTTATGCATCAAAAACGATACCAGGTGTGTACCCGAAACATAAAAAATGGGATTTGGCGAGAAAAGCAGAAATTGCTTGCTGTCGAGAAATAAGAGAAATAAGAGAAATTGATGCGAAAAATTGTAGAGAAAGGAAATAAGGGTGTTATAAACTTGGAAATCAACATTCTGCACTAAAATAGTTTTGGACAACAATAGTAGTCTAACTTTGAAAAATCATCAAAAATAGTGGAAATTGAGTTAGAGGTTGAATAAAATATGAAATTAAATTTTATTGAGTCTAGTTTTTCATGGAGCAAACAATGTAAGCAATGAAATTATAAGTAATGAGTTATAATGAATTTTGTGAGATAAGGTCAGAATGGGTTCGGGTTCCCTTGATCTGAGTTTGGAAAAATCACAAAAATTTTTTAAAAAATAATTAGGGGCTTAAATTTATATGTTTAAATCCTTAACAAGTCTATTTTCAAGAGAAACAAACAGAAAAATCATCCGAATTTTGTACTAAGAGATAAATAATTTTTAGTAAGGAAATGTTGAAGTTGTCAAACAACAGAATTGGGATAGAGTTGAAGATTTTACAGTACTTATTTGATAAACTATAAAATATGAAAATTTTATGGTAGAAAATTATTTGAGTCTAGTTTCGAAAACATCAAGCGGATCTTAATATGGAATTCTGTAGCTCAAGATAGAAATAGTTTAGGGATAATGACTCAAGTAGACAGCTTTGAATGAACATATAAGTAAATAGTGATAACATATATGAATATTTAGCTATCATGGGTTACATTAAAAATGGATCACACGGCCAAGGCCAATTTGGGCTGAGTGGGCCACACGAGCACACACGGACGTGTAGCCTCATTGTTACCAGAATGTTTCTTAGGATAATTTGCATTAGGGATCATTGCATTTAGTTTAAAATATTTTAATTACCACTTTTCAATTATATTGTGTTTTTATTTACCAAATTGTTAATATAATTTTACAAATTAAGTGACTTAGCACAAATACAATCCCTGTGGAGACGATAACTTGATAATTACTTATTACTTGATAACAACTGTGTACACTTGCACAAACCTACACGTTACAAGTTTTTGGCGCCGTTGCCGGGGATCGTCAACTGTTGCCATAGTCATTTTTTTCGTGAAATTATTTATTTTCAATTTGATTTATTTCTAATATTACTAACTTATTCTTTTCAATTTTTGTGATTTTCTTTTCAGGTGTTTATTAGCAAAGATCGAATTATTGATTTACTCCCTGTAGACCCTAAAATTAAGCGAACTTTCAGACAAAGAAGACGTGAACGAACAGCTCAAAGACAAGTCGAGATGGACCTTGGGAATTAGAATCAAGACCAAGGTAATGAAGCCGATCATGTACGAAATCCTATCCTCGTTGCCGATGAGAGGGATCGATGCATCAGACAATATGCTGTGCCACTTCTTCGTAAGTTAAACCCAGGAATTAGAAGGCCAGATATTGAAGCAACCCAGTTTGAATTGAAACCAGTGATGTTTCAAATGCTACAAATGGTGAGCCAATTTAGTGGTATGCCCACAGAAAATCCACATCTCCACCTTCGATTGTTTATAGAGGTGAGTGATTCATTCAAGATAGTAGGTGTGACTGAAGACACACTGAGGTTGAAGTTGTTTCTGTACTTGTTGCGAGATCGAGAATGAGCATGACTCAATTTATTGCCACAAAGTTCCATATCTACATGGCAAGAATTAGTAGAGAGATTTTTGGTTAAGTATTTCCCACCTAGCAAAAACGCTAAGTTGAGGAACGAGATCACAACTTTCCAACAATTAGATGACGAGTCTTTGTATGAGGCTTGGGAGCGATTCAAGGAGTTACTTTGTAAGTGTCCACATCATGGGATTCCTCACTGTATCCAGTTGGAGACATTCTATAATGGTCTCAATGCACATACAAGATTGATGGTATATGCTTTCGCGAATGGTGTAATTTTGTCTAAGTTTTATAATGAGGCTTATGAGATCATCGAGAGGATCGCGAGTAATAACAATCAATGGCCAACAAATCGAACAACTTCAGGAAGACGCATAGCCGGAGTTCATGAAGTTGACTCATTCACTTTGTTATCAGCTCTGGTATTGTCTATTTCTTGTATGTTAAAACAGTTAACCGCTAATAGTACTAATAATTTTGCAGCTCAGCCATCAAGTCCGTTTGAAATAGTTTCCTGTGTGTACTGTGGGGAAGGTCATTCTTTTTAGAATTGTCCATCAAATCCTGAGTCAGTGTACTATGTGGGGAACCAATATCAAAATAGGAGTGGACAAGGACCCCAGTCCAACTTCTACAATCCTTCATGGCATAATCATCCTAACAGTTCTTGGAGCAACCAAGGAAATAGACTGAACAACAACTTATTACAGCAAAGGCCCAACCAATCTCATGGGTTTAATCAGCAAGCTCCAAAACCACCTCAAGCTGAGGCATCAAACAGTTTGAAGAACTTCTTGAAAGCGACGCTTTGATCAAAAGCCAAGCAACAACACTGATAATTTTTCTGAAAACCAAATGGGTCAGTTAGCTACGGAGCTACGTAATAGACCATAAGGAACCTTGCAGAGCGATACTGAGAATCCAAGAAATTTGGGTAAAGAACATATCAAGGCAGTGGCATTACGAAGTGGTAAAATTCTATAACCCCGATTGATTGATGTTGAAAATAAGCTCGTTGAGAAAAATCAACCAGCTGTTGAAGTTCTTACACCAAAGGAATCAAAATCTGCAAAGTCTGACAAGGTAAACCCTGACTTAGTGAATTCACATATTTTAAGATCTTCTTTGGATGCAAATTTACCTATTCAGAAAATTTGTCCAGTTCAACCGAAAGTTCCACCACCTCCATATCCTCAAAGATTGCAGCAACACAAGTAGATACAGGAGGTGCAATTTAAGAAGTTTTTGGATGTTCTAAAGCAGTTACACATCAATATTCTGTTGGTGGAGGCTTTAGAACAAATGTCGAATTATGTGAAGTTTATGAAGGATATACTATTCAAGAAGAAATGACTGAGTGAGTATGAAACTGTTGCCTTGACAAAGGAGTGCAGTGCGTTCCTGCAGAACAAATTGCCACCGAAGTTGAAAGAACCAGGAAACTTTACTATACCCTGTAACATTGGTGAATCTTACTGTGGTAAAGCTTTGTGTGACTTAGGAGCGAGTATCAACTTGATGCCTAAGTCTATTTTCAAGATGTTAGGGATAGGTGAAGTAAGACCTACAACTATGACGCTTCAGCTAGCGGATCGATCTTTAGCATATCCCGAAGGAAAGATCGAGGATGTTTTGGTAAGAGTCGATAAATTTATTTTTCCTGCTGATTTCATTCTCTTAGATTTTAAAGCAGACAAGGAAGTGTCGATCATCCTTGGGAGAACTTTTTTAGCCATGGAAAGAACGTTAATTGATGTGCCGATAGGAATGACTCCTTATTGGTTAGTCTTTGGAAAGGCCTGTCATTTGCCATTAGAATTGGAGAATAAAGCTCACTGGGCTTTGAAGTAGTTAAATTTTGATCTTAAGCAAGTCGGTGAGAGAAGGATGTTACAACTGGATGAGTTGGAAGAGCTGAGGTTGTTTTCCTATGAGAATGCCAAAATCTGCAAAGAAAGATCAAAGAGATGACATGATACTCATATACAACTTCGCGAGTTTAAAGAAGGTCAAAATGTGTTGTTATTTAATTCAAGGATGAAGTTATTTCCAGGGAATCTAAAATCCCGATGGAAAAAACCCTATACCATCTACCGAGTTTATCCTTATGGAGCTATTGAATTATACAATAATTATGGAGGACCGTTTAAAGTTAACGGTCAACGTCTCAAACATTATTGGGATGGTGAAGTTGAGCGAGTTGAATCCTCGTTCAAATTAATAGACCTTTGATTTTTCATGAACTCGTCTTGTAAATAAATAAATAATTAGAATTTATTTTCTTTATTAAGTACATTTCATTAATTCTATCTAAGGAGATTGGAACTTAAGCGAGACCGCTGTGACCCCTCCATCCTTTCTTGGGAATTAATTGAATGTAATTTGTTAAGAAGAAATTTTCTAATTAAGTTTTAAAATGTTTTTTTTCTAGTTTAATTTATTTTGATTAATTTTAAATTTTTATGTTAATAAAGGGGGTCAAATTTGACCCAAGTACTAATCAATTTCTCTTTTTTGAATAATTCTGTAAATACAAGTTTGAATTTGAGGCCCAAGATAGCAGAAAGGAGGGAAAATCCACACCTAGTGCCACCACTTCCATTTTTTTCCACCCAAGTAACCTTACTATGGCTAAATTTTTACTACATGTTGCCCTAATTTTTCCCTATATAAACCCTTTTTCATTCTACTATTTTCATATATCTCAAAGCAATTTGCTTAACCCTAAAAATCCCAAAACTCCTTCTTGTGCCGCTAGCCTCAAATCCTGAAGGAAACCCTTAGTCCTTTTCTTTTCTTTTTCTGAGACCACCTAGTTCCGCCGCAAGAGAATCGCCAGAGCATCGACGTCGCCGACGCACGTAGCCGTTATCACCATTGCACACCACCATTGTTATCGCACGTTACCATTGTCGCCGTAAATCCCTTGCCATCGTAAGGTTTGCCGAAGCAAGTTCTACCATCTTTTGTCGATTTCTATTCTACCCTTGTAAGCAGAAACTTTGCCGAATTATCGAGAAGAGATACCATGTCTCGTAAAAGAACCAGATCTTCAAAGACTACTCCTGAAAACCTGATTGTGATCGATGAGGAAGTGAAGGATCAATTTGATTCAATTTTCAAGCATCAACCTATGATGCCGAAAAAAGGTTTAAACCTGAAAAGTAATGATGTGATGGTTGTTCCTGTGCCGATTAGAAAGATAATCAATGCTCTCAAGTGGGAACGATTCTGTGATGCTCGTTCACTTCCCGATGATGAACTAGTTCAAGAATTCTATGCTAGTTTGACTATGCAAGATGCTACTGAAGTCATCGTTCGAAAGAAAAAGGTACCTTTTAGTTCTAAGTCCTTTAATGATTTGTTTAATTTACCTGATGTTGAAGAAGATGAGTGCTACCCTATGATGAACAATATCAATTGAGATTTTCTTCAACAAGTGCTTGATGTTGTGAAAAATCCAGGATCCCAATGGATTGTAAGAAAGTATGGGAGCCATTCTTGTCGAAGAGAATACTTAAAACCTGTAGCAAAGGTATGGTTTTATTTCGTTCGCTACAGTTTTACGCCTATCTCACATAGTTCCACCTTCTCGATGGAACGAATGCTTTTGTTATATGCAATCTTGACAGAAAAGTCCATTAATATTGGGAAAATTATCCTCAAGGAGATTCACGATTATGCTAAAAAGAAGGCAGGAAGTGCTTATTTCCCATCATTAATCACTTCACTTTGCTTAAGGGCCCGTGTTAAAACACAAGCAAATCTGAAGGGGCAGTATGTCCAAGGGTGCATTACAAGTCAAGATCTTGAAAGGTTAGTAGAGAGAGTGCATGAGCTGAATTAAGGTGAGCAAGAGGAACCAATTGAGCCAGAAACTAAAGAGTCAACAAATAAAACTAAAACTGAAGCTGACTCAGTTACAGACATTGAAAAAGAAGAATTTGATAAAGAACCAAATAGTCATCAACCAACTGAAAGAGCTGAAAACCCTGAACCTAGCATTAAGCTAGAAGAAGAACCAGTCAAGCTAAGTGTTAAACTAGAATTTACAACTCCAATGCTGACTCTTGCAAGTACTTCAAAGAAATTGGAGCTGTCAATTATGATGGACATGTGCAAGTTCATGCACAAACAACATCAAACTTACTGGAAATATGCAAAAATTAGGGATGATTCAATTCGAAATACTTTTAAGAATATCTCTAACACTTTTGTTCTTGAGTTTCTAGATACTATCTTTGAGACATGGACGGAAGATACTGAACATGCAAACTGACAAAGGGAATGAGTCAGAAAAATAAAAGGGGGGATTCTTGTCTTATTATTTATTTAATTGTTTTTAAGTCTTTAGGAATTTATTTCTTTAGTAATTAGGATTTAATTTTTGCAAAATAAAACATAACAAGCATGAATAAATACTGTTTTAGAAAGAAAAAGACTAAGTGATGTGGCAATGAGAATGAACATGTTTAGGATTGGGTTATGAGGAAAGACTTGGTATTTAAGTAGTCTTATTGACTCACCTTTCTTTCTTTACATCCCTACCTGGTGTTCAGTTTTCGTTCATTACTTTGTTCTTGCAATGAGGACATTGCTTCTTTTTAAAGGAGGTAAGGCAAATTGCTCAAATTTTTAAAATTTTCAAGTATGTTTCAAATCATTTCTTTCATAAGTATGTTTTAATAAATGATTGTTTAGAGAAATTCTTTCTAATAAGATAGCTTGTATGCAAGCATGAATGATGATTTTATCTGGGTGATTGTATGTTATCATGAATAGTGGAATGTTTTTATGTTTGCCATGAAAACTTAGTTTCTCTTGAGATTAGACATGCATGAAGGTTTATATCTTTATAATTGTCTTAGTAACTTTCTTGAGGCGAAATCCTAGGAGACATAAAAATCTAAAATGATATAGACACCATTTTTCTTTGGATCGTTTGAGACTTTTCAAGCCCACCTTATTATATTAGACCCTTGAAACTATAATTTTGAGCTTAAAGGTCTGTTCATTGTAATAAACCTACATTACAAGCCGTATCTCTATCTTTTGAAGTTATCCTAATTTTATGCACCACCTTAACTAAAGTTGTCTTGGTAATCAACATTTGAGGGAAATTTTCAGAAGATGTATATGGCCATGCTTAAAAAAAAAAAAGACAAAGTGAAGAAAGTTTGCTCAGTTTCCAAAAAGAAAATATATGAGTATGAGTTCAAAATAAGTTTGAGGGTGTTCCAAAGTTTCATTTGAAGAAAAAGGTTGAATTTTGAGAAATCCAAGACAAGTTAAAGGTTAAGATTTTGAAACCGAAATGTCTCATCTCTTAAAATCTCTACCTTTAACCGAGCCCCATTACAACCTTATAAAAGACCTATTGATTTGATAATTATGTCACCTACATTAGTGGAGAGAAAGTATTAAGTTCAACATATGAAGATCATAAATAAGACTTATGATTGTTTTGCTTGATTAATGAGAAATTGTGTTGAATGAAGAATATTATCTATGGCTGTGACATACATGCAAACTATGATTCATGTTGGCAAATCTTGAAACTTAGAATAAAATTTTCAAAATGTTTGTATATGAGTTACTTGTTAATAAAGAGGATCTATGAGCATGAATTTATTAATGCATGATTATGAGACGAAGATTGATGCTACTTACACTCCTAGCAAAATTTGCCTTAGCAAGACCTTATGCTGTGCATGAACATTACTCAGGAAGAGCAATGATTTAAGTTTGGGGGTGTGTAAACTGAAAAATATATAAGATTTTTCCTATATAATTCATCACCTTTTTACTTAAATTTGTTGTAAAAACCAAGTAATTGTTTAATAAATTAATGAAATATGTGAAAATATGAAATTAGGACATGGAAATTATTAAAATGTGATTTTATGCTTTATTATATAGTTTTCATGCATAAAATGACTTATTTTATATTAGTTTGAGCATATTATATTTTTGAGCTATAAAGTGGGCCATGCATGATTAGATTAAATAATAAAATATAAAGTTATATTTAATAATTCATTTTAAATATTTCATTAATAAATTGGGTTTTAATTAATTAAGTAAATTAATTAATTGAAGTGGTTAAAATTATATTATTTGGTCCTCTAAACTATCTACTATTTGTGGACAGGTCTAAGAGTTTTCTTCTAATTGTAAAATCGTCCAAATTGGGGACCAAGTCAACCCAATTTTTGACTGCACATGGCTGATCATAAATTAATTTTTGGTTTAATTACACGAGGTCCTTGAAGAGTTAAAGAAATCAGAGATTTTCCCGATGATTTGTTGGTGATCGAGCCTTAGTCCTGAGTTGTGGTGGCACTCAAATTGACCAAGAATCAAGCAGAATCAGCCACATTTCCTCAATTCATGGCCGACCATCCTTGGCAGAAGTTTCAAAAGATGGACACTCCTATTTTTAGCAAACTAGCTCCCTTGCCTCACCTATAAATAAGAGCTCATTTCTCACTTTCTTCAATCATCCCTCACTCATTCATCATTCTATCCTCTCTTAGCTATCTTTCCCCCTCATGCCTATCATCATCCTTGTATAAGAATTTTTAGCAAAACTAGCCTTTTAAAGAACCCTTGGTCGGCCACCTTGGAGAACCATCAGCAAAGGAGCAAAGCAAAGAAGCCAAGGACCTCTTCAGTCAAAGTCTTGGGTGACAGCTGCTCTGAATTGGGTTTAATCTTTCTTTTCTTTAATTTAATCTACAGATGTTTGCTATGTGTTCTTTGTTCTTGTTTACAAGAATGTTAGCTTTATTTCATTTAAGCTAGGATGATTGCTTTGATTAAATAATATTTATTTGATTAATGCTTATAATGTTTGTGCCTCAATCGATTATGTTTTCAATTAAAATCAAGTCTATATTTCATTTATACGTGATTGGAATGCACCTGAATTAGCTGAGCGTTCCTGACCAAACGACGACTAATGGACACATAATTGAAATGTGCATGCTCAATTTAGATCCTGACCCGGTTAAATTTTAGGTTGCATAACAACTCTGACCAAGCTCTGTTATCTGCACAGTTTTTAGATTTGTGTGATTAAATTGTTTCAAACCTGACACGTCCCTGTTACTTCACACGAATACTAAGAAACCTTTAGTAAATAAGGATCAGTAAAATGCGTATTTACTAAGTAAAGGATTCTGAAAGGACCTAATGTGGTTTCCAAACTCATAAAAGATCGAGTTGCCATGAAATGTTTTTCCGAATGTTATTAAGTGTGTTGATAATAAATTGAGTTTAATTAAAGTAATTGTCCTAGTTTATTTATGTTTTAATTAAAGTAATTATCCTAGTTTATTTATGTTACAATTGTTGCAAATTGTGTTTAATTTTACTAAAATCTATTTCATTCATATAGTTTGCATACTTAGGATAATTTGCATTAGGGATCATTGCATTTAGTTTAATATATTTTAATCACCACTTCTCAACTATATTGTGTTTTTATTTACCAAATTATTAATATAATTTTACAAATTAGGTGACTTAGCACATATACAATCCCTGTGGAGACGATAACTCGATACTTACTTATTACTTGATAACGACTGTGTACACTTGCACTAACCTACGCGTTACACATATCATCCATTATATGTTGCATTGTATTGGGTTAGGGGTTGTTATTTGGAGGAAGTGTACTGAAAGGCTTTAAGCCTAATTTGTTGGCAGCTTAGCTGTAAACTACTATTTTGTGCTGCATTCGGTACTACTTGGAGTGTCGGGATGGGTGGGTTGATTATATCCCCACATAGAGTGTAGGGCAGGACGAAGATGGTGTGTAGAAGTTGGATGGGTAGGATTTTGCTATTGCATAACTGTTACTGCTACTGATACTGTGATAGGCTAAGGCCCTACTGCATTTTTGACACTGTACTGAGATGGGCTAAGACCCAAACTGTCACTGATACTGAAAAGGGCTTAGGCCCAAGACTGTTCAACTGTGCACTGTGAATACTAATTGTTTGTTTATTTCTGCGGGATTACACACTGAGTTTACGTAAACTCACCCTTTTTGTTTAATGTACAGGTAATCCCCAAACTTAGACGGATCAGTGCGACGGAGGACTCTGCGGTGAGCACAGAAATTTTTGGACTTTATGGTTTTCAATTTACGTTTTATGATTTAATTATTATTGATTATTTGGGTTGTAATTTAAGGACCCTATGGGACTTTGGTTTTAAATTTTGGGTTTTTATTTATTTATTTTACTTTATGGATTTATACCTGCTGGTCATTGGAAATTCGATTTTTAAAATTTCTAAACGTATGATCACTTAGACTGTTTTATTAAAGCTTCCACAACGAGGGATGTTTCAAAACAAATGTTTTAAATGAATAAAGGCGAAAGTTCTAACAAAGGTTTACTAAATATAATAACATGGAATGTTTTCAATGTAACAACGAGGTTTCAAAAACACTATCGTGTGACATTGCCAGATACGACCATAACGTCTAAGCTGAGTTTGGGGTGTTACAGTAGTTCCAGCAACAACCAGTGCAGAAACACAACCTCTAAAAAACCTGAGATTTGTATCACCGTGCTCCCATGATCGCACAAGGAATCATAACCGTAATAGATATAATTATCTCCGGCCAATAAATATCCATTATAGAGGAACCATGTTTGATAGATTAAACAATAAGAAT
Source organism: Gossypium turneri (assembly GCA_008044935.1). Lineage (NCBI taxonomy): Eukaryota > Viridiplantae > Streptophyta > Magnoliopsida > Malvales > Malvaceae > Gossypium > Gossypium turneri. The sequence continues at coordinate 51,901,445 of CP032581.1, forward strand.
GGTAAGAAAACTGAGATAATGAAATCCAAGATGTGAAGCTATACTGAATTTTTGAGAATACATATTGAATGATAAAGAGCTTAATGATTCCTCAGAAGAAATCCAGAAAAAGAACACCGCTCATACGTACTGGAATCAGTTCTGACAGAGAGAACAAATTTTCATATATATAAAGCAGAGCAACAACTAGTAGAAACAGAATAATAGCATTATATGAATTTTATTGTCAAATTTTCTACCAAACATAATGGAAGAGAATGCCAAAGAAAGATAGAGCAATGTCGATCATAAATCAACCAGCCTAACAATACTTCCGTCCAACATTATGGGTAGCTAGCATTCTCTTATGATAATAATCACATCTGAAGATGAACCATTACATATACCTCTGAGAATAAATGAACATATAGAATACCCAGAAGAGATCATTGTAAGATACTGACTAAAATTGCTGCATTCAGATATCTTTTTAATTTCAACACTATTCCATTGACTACTAAAGTCATCAATAATCCCACATTATCTTGTTCACTAAAGAAATCAATTCAGAAGAAATTTCGGTTAATCTATTCTTTAGATACCATACCTGAATAAGTCGATTACCTGTGAATGACTTCTTCTTTAACAGTGATGTTGCGTATCCCAAATGATCTTAAAAAAATCTGATATCCCTTTTAGAACCTTCTTTACTTACTAACCAATTCTCGACTTTAACCACATTATTTCTAATTCAATCACTGAATTCTTTAGCGTCACTTTTGTCGACTTAATCAACGTAATTCTTGTAAATTCCATTGTATAAGACTTTGAGGGTGAGGGGGTAGAGATCGTAAAGCATCTAAATTAACTCTCATATGTACACACAACATAACATAACATTATAAACATTTATTCATACCTTTATGAGTTTCTACTCATCCTTAGTAATTTTTTACTCATATACATGAATATCACTTCCAGCATTATCGGAATTAGCTTGGTTGGAAAGCATCTCCGTCTAAAATGAAACAAATCTCATTAGAGTCAAGAGACATCACACTATCATAGGTTATATAATGGAATGTATTTCTAGACTTCATACACGCTACGTTCAATCTAAAAACTGACTAAACCGTAGCTCTGATACTAATAAATGTAACACCCTTAACCCGTATTTGTCGCTGAAATAGGTTATAGAGCATTACTGGGGTTTACATTTTAAAACTATTTAAAATATAAATCATTTACTTCACAACATCAATCATAGAAAATTCCATCAATAACATACATATTGTCCCTTATACAAGCCCTCGAGGCCCTAAAAACACATAAGAAACAAATTGGGACTAAATCAGAAACATTTAGAATTTTTTAGGAAAAGATGAAAATTTTTAAACTACAAGGGTCACACGGCTGAGACACACGCCCGCGTCTCATGCTATGTGGACATTTGAAGTAGGGACACATGTCCGTGTCCCTGCCCATGTCTATGCCCGTGTAACTCTCTGACTTGTGTCACACGACCAAGCCACACACCCGTATGCCAGGCCGTGTACCCTTCGAAATGGCTTCACACGCCTGTGTGCCAGGCCGTGTGCTAGGCTGTGTAACTTCTTGACTTGAAATCCTTAGTAAGCTACAGGGGACACACGACCGTATTGCCTGGCCGTGTGTCACACACGCCTGAGACACATGCCCATGTCTCTGGCTGTGTGGACGAAAAATAGGTCATTTCCAAGCCTTTTTTCTTCCTTAATCATGCACACACCTGCAACCAATTTTCCACATGTAATCAAGCATTCAAAATGCATCAAATAATGCATCAACAAGGTAAATCAATAAGGTATATATATTCACACAACCAATATGCCCAATGGGCACCTCAAATCACAACAATCATACATGTATAACTAAATGCTTAGTTTAGCCAAAACTTACCATTTTGTACACATATCAAATCCACACTCATATATACCAAATTTATCATTTAACAATTATCACCATTAGCCATATATGTCAACTACATTCCATATACCAAAATGACCACATTTAACCAAGTCAAAGAACATACCATTACATACATATTAAATACCATTTCAGCTTCCATCATTTAAGCATCATAAAGATTACAAAATCAACCACCATAAGGCCACAAACCTATATCAACCTAACAACCATTTTAATCACTCAAAATGCCATAATTACAAGCCAAAACATAATGGCTATAATATCAACCAAATCACCAATACATGTGCACATTTAAACAATTTTCACTTAACTTGTTTTCATGCGAAAATATAACATAATTGATACATAACAACCATACCAATTTGGCCATTTAAAGATACATTAACACATATCAATAGTACCTTAAGTACTTCAATCCAAGGCAACATTTCATGCCATAATCATCAACCAAGATGACATATATACCAAACTCTTAAATTAAATATTAGACATGGTCCACCTATACATGCCATTATAACCTTAACCAAGACATCGAAGAATACTGGTATAACTGTCGAATAGTGTGATAGATCTCTGACGAGCTTCCAACCCGATCGAGCTTCTGATAATCTGAAAAGTAAAGGAAAGATAACTATGTAAGCAATGAATGCTTAGTAAGCTCATATAAAATTTAGTCATATCAATCCATTTCAAATATGAAATTTATACGTATCAAGAATAATCCTATACCAATACCACAAGATTCATGAATCCATATTCAACAACTCACAAAGTGAATAAATCCACAGCATCACATATACATATCATCCCTAGCATAATAGGATTTTATAAAACTTTAAACCCTTTCAGATTTTCTTATTTTCATTTGCATTTCATTACTTTCCATTGCATTTACTTTATTTAACTTAAATAACAACATCAGTTCAAATTATCATTCCTTTTTTCATCATTTAACAATTCAAGTATGAACTTTCTATTTCATTACCTTTCCACACCCGTTCCTTATGCATAACACACAAGTCATAAGCATATCATCAACCATAGCCACAAACTAGTGCATTTAAACATAGCTCTTTTGGAATTAACCACATGATAAACCATTTCATAAGAAATTACATAATTTAAACCTTACCACTCTTTCATGAACACAAGCATATTTCCATTTGGACACTTACCATTACAATGCATAACCTATAAATTAGCATGGCATGATCCAACCAAAGCTTGGCCAAAGTCTAAGCATTCACACCAAACATGTTAGCATACATGATACAAATCATAAGCACATTAACATGAATAGCCATTTAATCTCAACATGTATCACTTGAATCTATTACTCATCTTAACTTACATAATTTCCATGTATCGCCATATCAAGGATATTCATTTAGTTTCATGTCTTAATTCATGTCGTTTTCTTTACCATTTCATTTGCATAACACATAAGACATAAACATAGCCTCACTTAAATCACACTTTTCATAATCATGAATGTTCTTACTTGAATCATCGATACATCATACCTTTCCATAATTGTCATAGTGAAATCAATCGGAACCCTTACCGGTTCATCCCTTTTCATGCCTGTTTAATCACGTAGAATAATATTGGATATGCAGGAAAGCTCACACAAAGTGTGCTAGACATATAGTCATAGCTTACACGAGCTGTAAAATGGGTTTGCTCACACAAGCTATCGGTCGAAATGTAAGCTACACGATGCTGCTTACACAAGCTATCGAGTATCTATAACTAATGCCGGATCTCAGCCATCGATAGGACATTCAAGACCAGCACTCAAGACATGGTAACCTAGGCTGCTCACACAAGCTGTTAGTCGAAACGTAGCTACACGGTGCTGCCCACACAAGCTGTCAAGTAATCGCAACACATGCCGAAAACTCAGCCACTGGTAGGATGTTCAGGACCAGCACTTAAAACATAGTAAACCTAAGGTTCAAACGAGACTCGATAGTCGTCGTACATCGTTGAATTTCTCTTGTTTCATTACAAGATAAATTGTAAAATAACATATATATCTATTCATTTTCAATAAAATTCATATAATAACATTCAATTTAATCAAAAATATATATAGTACAGTTCATACAAACTTACCTCACTAAATTGCAGAAATACCAAAGTTCAGAGCCATTTTGATAATTTTTTTATTTTCCTTGATTTTCCACCTGATCTTGATCTAAATTAATAATTTCATTCAATTTATTAATTTATACAATAAAATAATATATTTTATGCAATTTAGTCATTTTTACATTTTTACAAAATTACTCCTAAAATTTTACTTTTATTCAATTTAGTCCTTGAGCCCAAAACATGCAAATTAACCATTTTTCTCAAAATTGAGCCTAGCTGAATACTCATGGTATTCAAAAAAGCCCATTCATGCAACAATTTCACATGAAACCCTTGTATTTTTACTATTTTAACAATTTAGTCCCTAATCAGAAAATCCATCAAAAATCACTTAATAAAATACTTTTCAATAACAACTAATATCTCAAATTCATCATTTAACACCTAAAATCACAAGGTTCATCAAAGGAAACATTCAAAATCTTTAACAGTTTCAAAATTAAAGGTACGAGCTAGCTGGACCTAATTGCAACGATCTCAAAAACATAAAAATTAAAAGAAATGGATGAAAAATGGCTTACTATGCATCATCCAAAGAAGAACCGAAGCTTGAATCTTTTCCCGTGGTGAATTCGATGGTGAACAACCAAAATGAAGAAGAAAGCTTTATGTTTTCTGATTTTAACATTATTATATTATTTGGATATTAAAAATAATGTATAAAACATATATAAAATTAAAGGAAATTAAAAATTAAACCGTCCACCATCTGAAGAATGAGTAATTTACCCATTAAGGCCATCCAATTATGATTCTTTAATCAATTAACACCTTTAAACTAATAGTGATTGAATTTTTCAACTTTACGATTTAGTCCTTTTTGCTTAATTAACTATCGAAACATTAAAATTTTTCAACGAAACTTTAATACCACCTTAATGACATTTTGTAAATATTTATAAAATATTTACCGCTCGATTTATAGAAACTAGGTCCCGATACCTCATTTTCTAAAACCACTTGACCTTAGAGTCTTACCATATGAACTTTATAAATCGATTATATAACATAAATTATCAAATTAAAAACATTTTTAAAATCACATTTGACTCATAAATATTAAATATTGTTCTAGTGTTCCATATTTGTTGGGTTATTACCTCTTTAATATTTAACATAAGCTCCTTTTCCTCAAATATTGGTCCTTGACCGAGTTCATCATCATTTGAATCTTAACCTGTATTATTAAGATTATCAAGATCTCTTTCTTTCATGTACTCTTTGAAGTATGAATCATCCCAAATCCACCTATGGTTAAGTTATGAAGTATGCAACATGCTAGTACGATCCTACCTTGTTTTTTTATGCTATACTAAGGTGATGTTGTGAATATATAAAATATTTTTTAGAACAACAAATATCTTGTCAACCACATAATATTTTAGTTCATGATGCAAATAGTTGTAGCTTTAATCAAAATAACTTATATAAGCTTAATTTGGAGAAAGAATTATGCTAGGTAATAACTTATGTAAATTAAGTAAAAGATAATATATAATTTATAATATAAAACTTCTATAGAAAAATATTTGTGCAATAACTTTCATAAAAATTCTTATCAATAATATATATTTTCATAATTTTAGAAAGTTATTTTTTACAAATAAATTATGACAAAAAACTATAACACTTCTATTTCTTTTACAAATAAGTGTATTATTTTTATAATATCTAGCATGACACATAAATAAATTATATCCATATTTTTTGGCCATAATTTTTTATAAATAAATATACTATAACACTTTTATCACATGCAAATTATTTTTAAAATAAACTTTTTGGCGAAAAAATTTAAATTTAAATAATATAATTTTTTGTTATAAATTTATAAAATACGCATAAATTATTTTTATAATATATTTTTTAGGATTTATAATATAATAAATCTTTAGTCATAACCGTCCCAAACATTCATACATGTTCATGCTTAAAATATAAAAAATTATAACTTGTATAAAAGTAATTTTTTAAATTGAATTTAGGTGTAATTACAACATGATTGCTCAAATTCTCACACTCCTACGAATTGGAAAATGTAATTTGGGTGCTTCAAATACACCTAATCCAGTGGGATCTACCAATTATAATGGTTATCCAAACATGTCACTCTTGTGTAATTACAAGCAATTACACCCAAAATTACTGGGCGGCTTTCCAAACACTACCTTAAGTCATTGCCGAACTAATTTAGTTGAAAAGATTTCTAACTACAAATAAAGTAAGTTATATTGCTTGTCGAGTTGCTAGCGGAAGTGGCCACTTCCCTTGACAATAAAACATTAATTAATGTTGAACAAGCCTCCCTATTTGGAACACGGTAACCTTTAATCCATCTTGATCTACCAAATCTCATCAAATCAATTACCTTTAATAAAATCAACTTATATCTTAATTGATTGCGTATCTCAATATATATGGTAAGTATGCCACATAAAAATGCTTGAAAAATAATATTGCTTGATTAATCTTTTGTCCAATGGTAAACACAAGATTAACTGCACAAGATCATTAAAAAGATGAAAAGAAATCATCAAATATTTTGATTGAACATAACAACAAATAAGACAAATATGTGTATAGCCATTGATAATGAAAGTGGACATTTCCATTGGCACATAGACCACCACTTCAAAACTTGGGTCAATAATTAACAATAAAATTAATTACTGATAAGTAGTTAAAAAAATGGAAGGAACATCCTTAATTCCAATCGATTGAAATTTATAGCTTTGCACCTTCCTCCTAAAGGAACAAATTACTTTCTCGATGTAATCAAGAATAACTTCTAGGAAGGTTATGCCATGTTAATTAGGAGGAGACATGGAATATTATATTAAATGAGATTATTTCATTTATTATCTCTTTTTTCATACACAAGAAATTAGTCTAACATGCATGTGAGTGTTTCTTTGGAAGTGTTAAGTATGACTCCTATTTTAGTCAAATTTGAGAAATAATCTTCGAGTTTAACTCTGTTTATTTGTTTCAATCAAACTCTAATTAGCCTAGATTATTTTATTATTATTTGACCTATGAATTTAGCTTATAAATAGGCTCTTTTACAACCTTAGAAAATGTATACCCATTAGAGATTAGAACTCATAACACATTTAAGGAATTTTGTATTTACGTTTTGAGGGTACTTTATTTTCGGGTTTTTGGGGTTTAGTTTTTATCTGCATCTTTTATACTCTTCATTTTTTTCCATTATAGTAAAATTATCTTTGTCTGTGGTTTTTTATCCTCTTTGGAGGGTTTTTCCACATTAAATTTGTGTGTTCAATTTCTTAATTTCTTTCGCTATTTTTACTTGTTCGTTACTTAACCGGGTCAGTCCCCAACAAGTGGAATCAGAGCTAGTTCAAATTTCATGGATCAGCCTGTTCAGAGATGGCAGCAACAAGGTCTAAAATTGAGAAGTTCAATGGTGTCACAAATTTCAATCTATGGCAAGTTCGGATGATGGCAATTCTAGTTCAAACCGACCTGAAAAAGGTTGTTACCGAGAAAAAGCTCGAGAATCTAAATCAAACAGAATGGGAAGAGCTTGATAAAAAGGTCTTGTCTACAATCCAATTGTGCCTCATGAATACGGTATTGCAGGAGGTATTGATAAAGAAGACCTCATCCGCCTTATGGAAAAGGTTAGAAACCCTTTATGCGACTAAGTATCTAGCTAACCGTTTAGTGTTTAAACAATGTTTATTTACGTTTCGCATGAATGAATGTAAGCTTCTTAGAGATCGTATGAGTCAATTCATTACTCTTTTAAATGATTTAAAGAATTTTGAGGTTTAAATTAACGATGAAGATCAAACTATGCTATTATTGTACTCTTTACCCTCTTCATACAAGTCTTTCAAGGAGACCCTGATTTATGGCAAAGGCCAACTCTTGTTCGAAGATGTGAAGGGTCATTTGTTGAGTATATACAAACTCAACAATGAGTTTGGTTCGGATAGCAAGGTAGATAGGCAACCTTCCGTTTTGGTAGCATCAAAGAAGCGAGACAAAATGTGTCGCTATTGTAAAAAGTTAGGTCACATCAAAGCAGATTGTTATAAACTACGAAATAAAGAGCTACTGAAAGTAACAAGAAAGATGTAGCTGGTGCTAATTTGGCTGATGAAAGCGGTGATGATTTCTTGTTAGTGTCAATGAGCGATAACTCTAAGCTTACGTCCGAGTGGATCCTAGATTCGGGATGTTCTTTCCACACATGTCCCAATAGAGAATGGCTCTCCATATACAGTTTGGTTGAAGGTGCGCATGAGAAACAATTCATCCAGTAAGGTAACTGGCATTGGTACTGTTAAAATTAGGATGCATGATGGGACGATTAGGACACTCTTCGATGTCAAGTATGTACCTGATTTGCGAAAGAATCTCATCTCCTTGAGTATTTTAGACTTGAAAGGATGCAGATCAACATCGAGTCAAGCGGCATTAAGGTATCTCATGGAACTTTCATTTTTTTAAAAGGTAAAAAGATCGACAATCTTTATATTCTAGAAGGTTCTACAGTGATCGGTGAATCAGACATCCCTCGTCCGTTACGGAGTCGAAATCAACTCGTTTGGAGTAGAGGCAACTTGGTCTTAGGAGGGAAAAAGGTATGGCTGTTTTGTTGAAGAGAGGTTCTCTTTTGGATGCAGGTTTTGAATAGTTAAGGCACCGTGTTCGTGAAAATTAGACCCAAGTTAGTTTTGATTTGGCAGTGTACAAGTTGAAGGATAGAAGTCTTCCAGTTTCTAAGCACAGATTTGACTTAGTGAATTCCTTGTATAGTTCAAGATAGGCCTGTGGCGGGCTTTGGCAAAGATGGCGTTGTGGAAATATGAGTCAAGGTGGAGATTTGTTAAGTATGACTCCTATTTCAGTCAAATTTGAGAAATAATCTTCGAGTTAAATTCTGTTTATTTGTTTCAATCAAACTTTGATTGGTCTAGATTGTTTTATTATTATTTGACCTATGAATTTAGCCTATAAATAGGCACTTTTACAACCTTAGAAAATATATACCCATAAGATATTAGAACTCATAACACATTTAGAGAATTTTGTGTTTACGTTTTGAGGGTTCTTTGTATTCGGGGTTTAGTTTTTATCTTCATCTTTTGTACTCTTCGTTCTTTTGCCATTATAATAAAATTATCTTTGCCCATGGTTTTTTATCCTCTTTGGAAGGGTTTTTTCACATTAAATTTGTGTGTTCAATTTCTTAATTTATTTCGCTACTTTTACTTGCTCGTTGCTTAATCGGGTTAATCTCCAACAAGAAAGATACATGTTATTTGATTGATGTTGTGGTTAATTTAAGATATAATCATGCCTTTATTCTTGCTTAGTATGATGAGGCGATTGCAAAAAAGCTACCGGTTCATGGTTACTATGTCAAAGCCTATCCCCTCAATTGTTTTTCCACCTAAAACGAGACTGGAGATACTTCACCACATTGTTGTCAAGCTGGAAAGCTCTGGTAAGAACATCAGGATTGATAGGTGGATTCGATCCAAAAACAGTATTTGCTATGGTAATCACCCCAGGATTGTGGCTACTCAAACCAGCAAAGGCGACGGCATTAGTCTTTCCCACATTTTGCTGGAAGTGAATGAGGCCGATAGGGAAGACGAAAATGTCTCCCGGATAAAGAACTTTGGATACGAGGCGATTATTAGGGTTGGAGGTAACGAAACCAACATAGAGTATGCCTTCTAAGACAACTAAGATCTCGGTTGCACGAGGGTGAGTGTGAGGTGGATTGAGCCCTCCATAGGGTGCGTAGTCGATACGAACCAAGGATATGCCCATAGTGTTAAGGCCTGGTATTTGGTTAACATTCACCGGAGTCACAACTGATCCAACAGGATTTGATGTGTCTCTTGAGATGTTAAGCCCTGAGAAGAAGAAATCATCTGCTGTAACAAACTTCGGGTCATTGCAGAACTTTCTATTGACAAATACTGCAGTAAAAAAAAAGTGCTGGTTAAAAGCTTATAGTAAGCCAAAGAGAGCGTTAGTTCAAACATTGACTTAACTTTCCTTTGAGACATTAATTCAAAGATTACAAAAAACAAAAGAGAGCATACTTCCAGTCTTGGGGTCAGTGATGGCTACACAGGTATCCTGGAGAGGGCTTGGGTCATAAGCTGAGGTGACCAAAATGGAAGCCAACGCTAATAAGGCAAAAACTGCTAGGAAACTACAATGACCTTTCATTTTGACTTAAGCTAATCTTAAATCCTTCTAGATGAGATACAAATTCTTCATGGCTTACAGGCTTATTTATAGATAGAAGTCACTGAAACCAGCACCTTAAAAAACATACACACACACACACAAGAAAAATGTGGGGTTTGCCAATTCTTCAAAGGTTATCTCATATCTCTTTCCTACACCAACCGAGGCACATTTATTAATTGCCTTTCTTTCCGTTAGCTTTGACATCAAGTGGATGCATTTCATTTGGGTGCCTTGTTGCTAATCCAGAGTTGTGTTTTTTTTGGTGATAAATAATAAAAGACCTCACAGATAAGTGGTAAGTACAATATGAAATGCCTATTATAATAATTTAAAACAAAATTGACTTAAAAAGTAGCCTTATCTAGAATCCCGAGTGAAATGTTGACACACTTAACACTGGTCTTCCTCTTCAAAATTTCAGCTTTCGTTTCTAGTGAAAATTTTGAATGTACATGGATATCTCAGGAAGTTCTCATCCGAATTTTGTGTCTTTCATGTCCATAACTAAAAACAGAAGTCTCTGCATCATGTGGTATTGATATTATTTTTTGTTATCATAATTGATAAAATTGTTCTCAATGTAAAATTGTTCTCTCATTCATATAAAATGCTTACAAACTAATTATAGATAACCCTTTAAAACAAAAAAAAAACTAAAAATATTAAAATCTAATAATAACCAATGACTCTTGACCTTTCATTCTCCTAAACAAAAACTACTAATTTAAACCCATTGAAAAAACATAACTCTTGACCTTTCAACTCTTGACCTTTCACTTACATAACTCATAACTTTTCTTTTAAGTTTATTTAACAAAGCTCCCCTGTAAACTTAAATGCTTCTGCCATCCTTCATGCCGATTAATTTCTTGTAGTTGTCGAAGAGTACCATCGGTAGCGGTTTTGTGAAGATATCCGCGACTTGGTCCCAACTTGCCACATGCACTAATTTCACACTTTCTTCCTTTACATGATCTCGGATGAAATGAAAACGAATGTCAATGTGTTTGCTTCTCTCATGATTCACTGGGTTCTTTGCCAACTCAATCGCTGATTTATTGTCAACTCATATCTCAGTTGCACCAAGTTGTTGTTGCTCCAATTCGCCCAACAAATTTTTGAGCCATATAGCATGACACACACACCAAGATGTTGCCACATATTCAGCTTCACATGTCAATAGTGTCACGACTGGTTGCTTCTTTGAAAGCGAAGCAAATGCTGTGTTACCCATAAAGAACATATATCCCGATGTACTTTTTCGATCGTCTAAGTCTCTACACCAATCACTGTCGAAATACCCAATCAACTTGTAATCTTCCATATTTGAATAAAATAACCCGAGTGACACCGTTCCTTGAATGTACCGTAGGATTCGCTTCAACGCCTTTCAATGTGAATAAATCGGCTCCTCCATGAATCGACTTACAATGCCAACACTTAGTGAAATGTCAGGCCTTGTGCAAGTGAGATAGCGAAGGCTTCCCACCAAACTCCGGTATTTGTTCAGGTCGACTCGTTCTCCTCCATCGAATTTCGAGAGTTTTACACCTGGTTCCATTGGTGTTGATACCGGGTTGCAATGTGCTATCTTGTATTTCTTCAAAATTTCCTTTGCGTATGCCTCCTGTGACACAAAAATACCTGTCTCTTCTTGTCTAACCTCCAAACCAAGAAAATACTTCATTAAACCCAAATCTGTCATCTCGAATTCTTTTGTCATCTTCCTCTTAAAATCTAGTATCATCTCACCATTGTTCCCCATAAAAATGAGGTCATCGACATAAAGAGCAACAAATAACATATTACCTCCATTCTTCTTCACGTAAAGGACATGTTCATAAGGACATTGTTTGAACCCGTTCTCCTTGAAGTATGTATCGATACGAGTATTCCATGCCCGCTGTGCTTGCTTCAACCCGTAAAGTGCCTTCTTCAATTTCAGCACCTTCTTCTCCTATCCATTTTTCATGTACCCGGGTGGTTGTTCAATGTAGGCTTCTTCTTCGAGCACACCATTCAAGAATGCCGACTTGACATCCATTTGAAATATCGGCCATTTAAATTGTGCCGCTTGTGCAATGAGCAACCAGATTGTCTCCATTCTTACAATGGGAGCAAATACCTCGTCATAATCGATCCCCTCCTTTTGCTTATATCCCTTTGCAACAAGTCGTGCCTTGTACCGTTCTAACTCGCCTTGAGCATTCATCTTTCTTTTGAACACCCACTTCACACCAATGGGCTGACTTCCTTTCGGTAATTCCGTTAACTCCCATGTGTTGTTGCGGTCAATTGCTTTAATCTCTTTATCCATAGCAGTTTGCCACTTCTTGCCTAGCACCGCCTCTTCAAAACTTATATTCTCAGAATCTGCCAAAAGACATACAATATGTACCTCATTTGTTGAATCATACAAATCTTGCAAACTTCGCATTTTTGGTTGTTGCGGTTCATCTTCATCATCGGTAGTTTCAGGATTTATCGGTATGATTGTTGGTGTAGCAATTGATGATCCTCCATCTTTGATGATAACCTCCGTTGAGTTATTACAATCCCACTCGCTTGCTTCATTGAATCGTACATCACGAATTACCACAACCTTCTTACTTATCGGGTCAAGTAGCTTGTATCCTTTTGTTTTCTCATCATACCCAATAAAAATAAACCTTTTTCTTTTGTCTTCGAGCTTCGTTCTTCGCTGATCCGGCACATGTGCATAGGCCTCACTACCGAATACTTTGAGATGAGAAGCTGATGGTTTTTGTCCGCTCCAAGCCTCTTGTGGTGTTTGATCATCCAACTCCGCATGTGGACATCGATTTTGCACATAGATGGCACATTGCACAGCTTCCGCCCAAAATTCATTCGGCATCTTCTTGCTGTTGAGCATTGATCAAACCATGTCGAGAACAGCCTGATTCTTCCTCTCGGCCACACCGTTTTGTTGGGGAGAGTATGGTGCGGTTATGAATCGTCTTATGCCTTGCTCCTCACAATACTCCATGAAAGCCGTCGAAGTATACTCGCCACCTCTATCAGATCGTACAGATTTGATGTGTCTACCAGTTGCTTTTTCCACCATCATTTTGAACTTCTTGAACACCTCGAATGCCTCAGATTTTTCTTTAAGAAAATAAACCCAAGTTTTTTGTGAGAAATCATCGATGAAAGAAATGATATACCTTTTACCGCTAAAAGATTCCGGGGTGATTAGTCCACATATGTCAGTATGAATCAATTCGAGAAGTTGCTTAGCCCGATATTCTGCTTTCTTTTGAAACGAAATTCTCGCATGCTTGCCAATCACACATTCTTCACAAAATTTTCCCTCATAGTCCATGTCTGGTAGCCCATGCACCATGTTCTTCTTCGCCAACTCGTTTAGACCACCATAATGTAAGTAGCCAAAACGGAGATGCCACAGCGACACCTTGTCTTCAACATCGGCTCGCAAACATTTTCCTCAAACGCTTTTCAAATTCAACTTGTACATGCGATTTCTCTCCATTTCAACTAGAGCGACCAAACGCCCTTCCTTATCTTTCAAGTGTAACACCCGATCTTTCATAAATACCGAATAACCTTTTTCCATGAGTTGCCCCATACTCAAAATGTTGCTCTTGAGGTCTGGTACGTAATACACATCTTGGATTAACCCAACTAACCCATCCTTTTGTAAATAACAAACGGTACCTTGGCCTTTTACCTTAACCTTCGATGCATCTCCAAATGACACATGTCCCGTTTCAACCTTTTGCATATCTTTGAATAGGTGCTTGAGCCCGCACATATGGTTGCTTGCACCCGTGTCAAGGTACCACACCATGTTGTTGTTGGTGTTGACTTCGTTGTGTGCCATCAAGAGAAAACCTTCTTTTTCCTCCTCATTTTCCGTGGTTAGGTTGGTTGTCTCTTCGACCTTTTTTGTGACACGACATTCTTTCGCAAAGTGTCCCACCTTACCACAATTGTAACACTTATCAGAGTTACAATCCTTCGCATAGTGACCATATTTGCCACACTTGTAGCATTCGACATTGGAATAATTCGACCATCCGCCTCTTCCACGACCACGTCTTCTTCCACGCAAATTTTATTGGTTTGAATGCTCCTTCTCCTCATAATTCCCTTATTGACCTCGGCCTTTTCCACCACGACCATTTCCTCGATCTCCACGATCACGACCTCTACCTTGAAAGCTTTGAGAATAGAGAACTTTTTCGTCTTTGATTGATGCCTTGGTTTGAAGTGCTTGCTCGAGTGTCTCCTCTTTCTTCTTCTTCTTACGTTGTTCATATGCCTCGAGAGAACTAGCAAGTTCATCGACTGTGAGCGTTGCTAGATCCTTTGACTCTTCTATGGCACATACGACATTCTCGAAACTGTTAGTTAACGATCTCAAAATCTTCTCCACAACTCGTGCATCAGTTAACGCTTCTCCGTTTCGATTGAGTTGGTTCACCACAGTTTGAACACGCATGATGTAGTCGGAGACACCTTTCGATTCCTTCATCTTCATGCCTTCCAGCTCGCCACGAAGAGTTTGAAGGCGAACTTGTTTAACTCGGTCGGCTCCTTTGTACACCTTTGCTAAAATGTCCCACGCTTCTTTTGAAGTTGTCGCACTTGCAATCTTCTCAAAGCCTGACTCATCAACAGCTCGAAATAACATGTACAATGCCGCTTTATCTTTCGATCGCATTTCTTTCAATGCCTTATTTTGAGCCGCCGTATATCCCGCAGTAGTTGTCGGTTCTACGAAACCTTCTTGGACCACCTCTCAACCATCTTGAGACCCGAGAAGAGCTTTCATTTGGATGCTCCAATTCTCATAGTTCACCTTTGTTAGTCGAGGCAATGGCACATTACTAGTCACACTCTCCATAGCTCAGATACCAATTTGATAAAATTGTTCTCAATTTAAAATTGTTCTCTCATTCATATAAAATGCTTACAAACTATTTATAGATTATAGATAACCCTTTAAAACAAAAAAACTGAAAATATTAAAATCTAATAATAACCAATGACTTGACCTTTCATTCTCCTAAACAAAAACTACTAATTTAAACCCATTAAAAAAAAACATAACTCTTGACCTTTCAACTCTTGACCTTTCACTTACATAACTCTTAACTTTTCATTTAAGTTTATTTAACAATAATCTTATGTAACTAGCTATATATTATTTACATACAAGCGAAAAAGATGGTGGGCAGTCTGATGAATGAAGAAGTCATAGAAGGGAAGGTGATGATGCAGAATCCGCCAGAGCCACGCACTATGAGAGTGAAAGTGATTTATTATTACTAAATATAAGGATTACAAATCATCTTATTCGGTTTCTAATTCTTGAGGCGGCTGTCGTGTAGACTGTAGAGAGCTGGTCATGGCAAAGTTGTTATTATAATCATACTTCAGGATCCAGGGAACAAAATGGATATTCATATATGATAGATGCAATCTTTAAGAAACTGATGAAATGCATGAAGATGATGTATTTGCCATGCCTATATTTTGGAATTTGATGAATTACCGATATGTACGGCGCGTTTGCTTTACTAGACTTTAAATGCTAAAATAATTCGTGTTTTTGGATGCAAATGCTACGCGGTAGCTAATATGTTTTGCTATTGCTGGCTGGCTTTAACCTATATTTTGGATTGTATCAGTTTGATGTAAAGAAAATGAATATAGATATTTTGTATGAGTTAGACTCAAACTCGGTTGAACCCAATCCAACCTACAAACAAATTTATTATGATATGATAATATACATGAATACGAGATTCAGGAATTTTCTTTTCGCAATAAATCCTCCTTGGTTAGGGAACATTGTGGTAAACTATCATTCTCAAATTGTTGGCTCTCAAGTACTCAACAGCTTTATTTAGCTTTGAATGGAATCTTTGTTTCTCCCATCTCTATTCAACTTACCTGCAATTAACATCGTTATTATAATTGAAAAAGAGTAGGAGATATTTAAAAAGCAAAAGCTGAGTGGACTATATTTGGTAAAAAAATGTTTTTTATTTTTTTTCAATTTCAATATTTAATGAATTAAGTTCTCTAAAAAAAGGAATAATTTAATCACAATCAATTTTGAAGGTAAATAATTAAAGATAATTAATCACAATAATTAATATCCCTCTTGAACTCGGTTTTGGCCCCTTTCTTCCTCCTTCCTCCCCTTTGCCTTGTTCTCTCTCTGCCTTCTTTTTGTCCCTTCCCCCTCGTCGTTTGGCAGTGAGGTCACCGGAGGTTCTTTGGTGGCAACTTCCAATGGTAATCGACTCTTCTGTTTCTCCTCCCTCTCTACCCCTTTTATTGTTATGGAGAGTATGCTTATTTTGAACTCAGATTGTGTTTATTTGTTGTTTTAACTTCAATATGATATTGTGCTTATTATTCTTCAAATGGACATGTATGTATTACAAACTGATGTTTTACAATTCGCTTTGTTCTTTATTTATATTTGTTATTTATTGTCCTTCTATATGCTATTTTGCAGTAGTATAATGCAATTGTAGTGCACCAACAAATTACTTGTATAAAACTTATGATGAAGTAATCAGTTTCAAAGGTCATCAAGTGTGCTAGATTTGAGATTCATTCCTGATTTTATGAAAATTTAAACATTCACCCCATAGTGTTGCAGTCTTGATTCATGTTTTACCATTACATCCATCCTTCTTATACATATACATGGGGTTTAATATTTTTTACGTGCTCTATTTGAGATTTGAGAAAATTAAATATCGGCAGTTTAGTATTGTTTTTTTTAAAAAATTTGGGTCAAAAAACATTATTGAAATAAAAATATTACTAAACAAAATTATTTTTAAGAGAAAAAGTACTTTTCACGAAAGCAGAAAAATTGAACACCTCCCCAGAAATGTTTCTTACCTAAAATTATTTCTTAGATTAACACTAAACTGAACCTAAATTTATCAAGAAAAAGAAACACCGAGGTTTATAGCAATTATTATTTTATTTATCATTTCTTGAAGCTTTGATGGTTCCATAAATTCACCGTCAACAAAGTCCCCATCGGCGCAAGTTTTGGATTGAGAATTTCTTGCAATTGATTTTATAAGTTATATTATGAATAGAGGTGAAAAAAATTCAATTTGATTAAAAAAATTGTTGTTTTTTTTTAATTTTAAGTTAACTTAATTGAGTTACTTAAGTTATTTGGTTTTTTTGAATCAATTGAAATAAATAATTCGATTTTTTGAGTTTAAATCGAGTTGAATTTTACAATTTGAATAGTTTAAAAAACTCGAATAGCAAATTGATGTAAATACCCATTGATTCCTTGACAATTTCGAGTATGTGTAAATTTGGTCACACTTAACAAAAATTACAAAAAATTCAAAAGTCTTAAAAAATTCAAAATATTTGTAAAATATTTTCCAAAGTTTTAAAAATATATATAAATTCAAAAAATTTAAAATTTATTAAAAAATTATTGAAAAGTATTTTAAAAATATATAAAAATGTTTAATTATATTTTTTAAGAAAAATTCCTAAATGATAAATTTGAGGCCTTAAACAAATAAATTATCAAATCAAGTTTATCATACCAATTATCTTTTTTTTTTCTTATTTTGTTTTCATATAGTTTTCAAATATATATAGTATTCATGTTCTTTTAACTTGAAATTTAGTCATATTGTCAATGAGATTTCAATTGTATTCTGAATTTTTATGAAAGGATAAATAAATTTAAATATTAAAATAAATAATATTTATTTTTATGATAATTAAATGATAATTATTTATTATAATAATATTTATCTTTATGAAAAATATTAAAAATAAATTTAATATTAAGATAAATATTATTTACGATAAATATTTTATTAAGTTTTATTTTTTTAATTTGAACTTTAAACTATATTTTTTAAGGAAATATAAAAAATATTTTATAATTGATAAATAAAAAAGACCCATTTAAGTTTTAGATTGACATAAGAACTCTACCTCAATCACAACTCGCTATATATATGGCACAAAGAATTCCACTTGATTTTATTAATAGATTGGTGGAGGGGAAGAAACATCTTCAATGGCTCACCAGAAATATCAAGACAAATTTAAAACAGTTCTGCAAATGTGCTTGTAGTACGTCTAAAGATCACCAAGAAGTGGACCAAAAATCTCTAACGAATTAAAGTGCCACTAGCTCTATTTCAAGCTAGCTTGTTATGGGGGTGGAGAGAGAGAAGGTTGCTGCTAATCAACACACAAGGACACCGAATTTGTGTGGTTCGAAGAAAAACCTTTTATGTCTACGATCGCACTGTGCTTTTCACCATTAAAGAGAATTTTACAAGATACAATTTGAACTTTCAATAGATAAACACGAAATTTCAAAATTAAATATAAACCCTTACCTAAGTTAACTTGAATTAGGACTATGTAAAGCCCATATCCTAGTTGGAAGTAAACCTGCATAAAACTAATTCTAATTATTCGACCACTATAAGTAATGGAATAAATATTATATGGTTTTGGCTTTTGCGTTATAGTTTATCACATTTCACGTTGAAATTTATAAGATTTTCTTTGAAAAAGTTCGATAATGATTTTGAAGCAAATACAAGAAGTATTCTTGACCAATAGGAAAAAATATTTCTGGAAGATGAAAATGCAGGAGGTTTAAGTTAAAGGGAGGTCACTAGATATGAGCAATTTAGTTGAAGAGAAAATGATGAAAATCTTAAAGTAGGTTTGCTTTATTTTATTAATGTTTTACATCCCTTTATTTGAATAGCTTATTTAATATTTAATTGGCGTGTCGTTGAAAGTATCAAAAATAACTCATCCCTATAAAATAACAAAAAGAATAGTATAAGGGAAGTAGGGTCAAATCCTCAAGGACTAGATTACTACAACTTATTGTTCCTCGAAATCCTGGGCACAGTCGTGCCTAAGAAAAACGACGTACCTGGGAAAAAAAAACAGAATTAAAAATATGGACAAGTTGAAAATTATATAAATTGAAAATTTTAATTGTAAAAAGAAACAAAATTGAGGAAAGGGATTCTTCAATTTGAGGGATTCTAGCCACCAGTTATCTCGATCCTCCTTGGGTTCAATCCTAGGCTTTTAAGTGATCATTCTCATGACAGAATAAGCCAGTTATAGTAGAAGAGGACGCCTACGACCACCAGCTCCACTTAGATTTTAGCCTTACGATTTAGAGGAACCTGACTCTAGCCGACCGTCACTTTTGTGGGACCGTCTTACACTAGATCATCATTAATGGTGAATGCCACGCCATTTCGTTCGTCTCTTGGGCTCGATAACTTCTGACGCAGTAAGTTAACGAACCGACTGTGCAACCTTCTCAAAACAAATAAAGTGGTCGTTCCTTGCACAAGATTAAAAGATCACTTTTGGAAGGACATGGAAGAAAGCGTCATTCCCGTAATGCAGAGAAACGATAAATACTCGTTGAGAAGGCTAAGTGCGGGTTCTAAGCCTCATGAACCTTTTTTGAGGAATCTTGATAACCTTTGGCTAGATGAGTTTAGTGGCTCATGCTTCTCGAGAAAAAAGAAATAAGTTTAATGGAACGAAATTTTATTGAAAAATAAATTAAGCAAAAGGCTAAGAGCTTTATGGAGAAGGAGTTTTTTTTATAGAAAATGATAAGTGAATATTCATGTCACTCCATCCCCTATTTATAGTACATAGAAAGCCTAGTTTGTTCCTATTTATAGTACATAGAAAACCTGGATTATGGTAGAATATGGGGTTTTGCGAAAGCATGCCCATTCCTTCAAGATGTCGTTCCAATTTTAATTTTTTTTCTCATCGGTTCTCCTAGACATAAGAAGAGAAATTTATTAACATGAAAGTAAAAATAAAAAATTAAAAAGTAAAAATAAATAATAAAATAAAGAAAATAAAAATAAATAAATAAAAATTGGGCTGCCTCTCTTCAAGCGTTTGTTTTATGTCGTTAGCTTGACGTCCCGATTAGTATTATGGAGGTTCCACCTGAATTTTTTTCAACCGTATAGGTTTGAAAATTCTCATAAAAGGGCTTCAACCTTTGACCATTGACTGTGAACTATTTTCCCGACTCTTCACTTTCTATTTCAACTACACCATGTGTGAATAATTCAGTTACAATAAAAGGGTCCTTGCCATCAAGATCGAAGCTTACCGGGGAACAATTTTAGCATAGAGTTGTAAATTAACACTTTTTGTCCTATTGAGAAATGCTTTCGGGATATTTTCTTGTCATGGAACAATTTTTTTTTGTCCCTATAGATACGAGCATTCTCATAGGCATTATTACGAATTTCCTCCAATTCTTAGATGTCTAATTTCCTTGCTCTTCCCTCAGGTTTCAATTCCATGTTACATTGTCGTATAGCTCAGTAGGCCTTATGTTCCAATTCTACCGGAAGGTGGCAACCCTTGCCAAAAACAAGCTGATATGGGGTCATACAAATTGATCCTTTATATGCCGTCTGATAAGCCCAAAGTGCGTCATTTAGTTGAAGACTCCAATCCTTTCGGTTAGCCCGAACTGTTTTCTCTAAAATGGTCTTGATATCTTGGTTTGAGATTTCTTCTTAGTCGTTCCTTTGGGGGTGATAGGCTGTAGTTATACGGTGGTGAATTCTATATTTTTTTATAAGTGCCTCCATAACTCTATTGTAACGATCCTATAGTCAGGGGTGTCGAAAAGTGTATTCTTGAGACTTCATTCCCGTAAATCAAACTTGTAAATATTTTTAATAAATATTTGCAAAATTAGTTTTGTAGCTAATTAGACTTTGATTAAGTGAAATTGCATGAATTAAAAATTATTATAGTATAAGGATTAAATCGCGTATAAAGTAAAAGTTGAATTATAAGATTAAAATTAATAGAGGGATTAAAGTAGTAATTACCTAATTACCTTGTTTAGTGGACAATATTAATGAAGTAAACTTGTTATATATATTATAATAAATTAAAAGTTAAAAGTATGTATATGTATTATATAATATATAATATATAATAAATGAAATTATATTAGATAGAAAGTGGAGAAATGTGAAAGAAGACATGCAAATAAAATAGAAAATAAAAGAAAGAAAAAGAAAGAAGAAAAGAAGGAAGAACGCACGACCATAAGGGTTTCTAAGTTTCAACTTCAATTGGTTATTCAACTTAGCCCATTTTCTTATAATTTTTATATTTTTAAAATCACGGTGTTAAGTACTACCTGACCCATGTTCAAAATTTTAGCATTGATTAAGATTTTAAATGTTGTTAATGTTTAATAGTTTTAGTATTAGGGATTAAATAGATATATTTTTAAGTTAAAAATGGAAAAGGACTAAATTGTGGAATTAATTGTTGATTTTGAACAATTGAGACTAAATTGTGAAAAATTTAAAATTAAGGGGTCGAACTGGAAAAGAGGAAGCCAAATGTGGTCTAGAGTGAAATTAGTATAAAAATATGAAGTTAATTGTGAAGGTTAAAATTAGTCTCGGTTTAGAGACTAAATTGAAAAATAAGCAAAATATAGTGTGAAAATTGAAATTTAATGTGAAGTTGAAATGTGTAATATTAATGTGATTTAATTGTTTATTTCTGTAGCTAATGTTGTACCAAGATCCTTGAGTAAAAAAAGGAAGGATAAAATCGACGTTGAATAGCTCGGAAATCATGGTTTGTGTTTATATAATCTGAATTAAATTGTAGATTATTGCATATATAATTGTTTGCTTATGGTAAGCATTTGAGGTGAGTACTTTGGTACTTTGGGATTGAATTAAATTCATAATTGAAATGAAATGGATTGATTTTGTATATTATGAAATATATTGATTATGATTATGTGTATTGAGAAAAATGTGATTATTATCAAATTGAATAAATGCTTATATGTGATTATATACATTCATGAAATTGAGACATTGGTTGTATTGAAAAGTGAAATGAATCCCTATTAACGGTATCGGACTGAGTCGGATATAGATGGCATGCCATAGGATAGGAAGAGTTTAGGATTACTTCAACCTCGAGTCGTTGAGGCACTGGGTGCCAATTTGCTTCGGTTTAACCAATGAAACACTAGGTGTCAATTTATATAGCGTTGGGCACAGTTATTACTTCGGATTTATCCGATAAGGCACTAGGTGTCAAACTGATGTGTTTGTTGGATCTGTGTATCCGTCCGAGTCTGTGTCTTGTTAATAGGGGAAAGTAAAATAATAATTTATGTGATTGATATTGAAATGGAAAAGATGAGAAATGAGTATGAGATGAGAAAATATTGAAATGGAAATTATGAGAAATGATTATGAGATGAGAATTGAAATATGAAATGATGAATTAAGATGTGAAACTTGAATGAATTCAAGTATTGATCAAAGTTATGAATCATGCCATTGCATGAGATGATGTATTCAAATGTTAAATGAAATGCCATTGATATATACTTATATATTTGAACATGTGAAAATCTTAGTAGATGTGAATAAGGAATGAGCAAAAATTATACTATTGAATTGAAACACATGAACATAGCTTACTTGTTGCATTTTTCATTTCAAATACTTATATCAAGTTTATATTATTTGAATTATAGAAATACCACTGAGTTTTACTTAGCGTGCGGTTTTGTTTTCCATGCGCAAGCTAGGTATTGTTCAATATGTCACCGACTCAGCATCAAATCACAAATCCCGAGCTCAAATGTAGTGATATTTCATTTTGTAATGGCATGTACCTGGGGAGTCTTTTGTTGATATTGTTTATAAGATGTTGTTAACTTAGTTGCTACTGAAATGATTGTTAAATGTGTATATGGTTGTGGTTGAGGCTATGTTGGTTGTTACCCTAGTTTATATTTTGGTATGTGATAGTTTAAAGTTTGGTAGCTTAGCATAATGCTTGGTATGTGCTTAGCTTCATATTTGGTAGCTTTAGAAGTTGAAAGTTAGTTAAAATATGGTAAATGTGATATGAATGAAAGTCTTGAATGTTTGATGTGTTGTTGATGTATTTGAACATATAAAATGTGGTACCAATGAGGGTGCATTGGTTAGGGATATTAGGTGATGAATTGGTGTATTTTGGGCATGTTTATTCATGTTTTGAATAGGTTAAATGATTGGTAATTGAGTTGCTTAGTGCCCAAGTAAATAGGAAATGGTAAACTTGAGTTTTAAGGTACTTTTGGGTGCACACGGCCTGGCCACACAGACGTGTGTCACACACGAGCAACACACACAGGCATGTCACCCAAGTCAGAGAGCTACACGGCCTGGCCACATAGGCGTGTGTCTTAGCCGTGTGAGGCACACGACCTAGCCACATGGGTGTGTGACCCCTGAAATCAAAATTTTTGTAATTATTTCCTAAACTTCTAGAATTGTTTCAAATTAGTCCCTGCCTATTTTTAAACTACTTTAAGGGTCTCGTAGACTTGTAATAGGGGTTGTAAGAGTAACTTTTACTTTGAATTGGGGTGGATTAACAAACCTAAATTAAGTGCATTCCACTAACATCATCGAAGATAAATTAAAAAGATAATCGTAGACGGAGTATGGACCAATATTCTGATGCTAATAATTGGAATAGTCTTGTATGTATCCGAATTGTGACATTTAAGAAGGGATAAATAGTGATAAGAGTGTAGATAGTGGAAGAACAAGTTTAGCAATGTATAAAGAGAGATAAAAGTGTAGACAGTGGAAGACCAAGTTTAACATTGCATAGCATGAATCATTATTCGAATCTATAATATTCTAGTATGATATAATTTGATTGTTTGTGACCTGCCCCTGTATATTATTTTGTTAATGGCTAGTATATATATGTGTAATTATGATTGATTAATTGTATGACATGTTAGTAATGCCCGTGACCCTAATCTGACAACGGAGAGGGGTTAAGGGTGTTACATCTATTGCAAAAATAGGTTTCGTGATCGCTGATCAAGGCTCGAGGTGTGCCAAACCTAGAAAAAATAGTTCGTTTTAGAAACTCCACGACAATTTTAGCATTATCATTGCGAGTAGGCTTTGCTTCTATCCACTTAGAAACATAGTCTACTGCAAGAATTATATACACATTTCTAAATGAGGAAATAAACGAACCCATGAAGTTGATGCCTCACACTTCAAAAATATCACATACATGAATTGGAGATAGGGGGATTTGATTTCGTTTAGTTATGTTACCTGTATGTTGGCATCTATCGCAAGATTTACAAATATCATATGCATATCGAAAAATTATGGGCTAGTATAGTCCACACTCTAATACCTTACGAGCAGTCTGTTTAAGGCCAAAGTGTCCTCCACAAGCTTTGATATGACAAAAAGTGAGTATAAAAGCTATCTTGATTTTCGAAACACATCGTCTTATTATCTGATTCGAGCAATGTTTCCATAGGTATGGGTCATCCCAAATATAATATCGAGCTTTTCTTCTAAACTTGTCTCTTATGGGACGAGCTAACCTAGTGGGTAATGAACCTGTAGCAAGGAGGTTTACCATATCCACATACCATGGAAAATTTGCTTTAGCCGAAAATTGGCCCTCATTAGGAAACTCATCCTTTATAAGAGTGTCGTCACAGGGTGTTTTTAACCTACTCAAGTGGTCAGCCACCAAGTTTTTGCATCCCTTCTTGTCTCGAATCTCGATGTCAAATTCTTGGAGTAGTAAAATCCATCTAATGAACCTTGATTTTGCTTCCTTCTTCGTGATCAAATACCTAAGAGCTGCACAGTCAGAAAAAATAAACACTTTATATCCCAATAAATAAAACCAAAATTTATCCAAAGAAAATACAATAGCCAAAAGTTCTTTTTCTGTAGTGGTGTGTGTAGTTGCTTTGTGCAGCATCTAGGAGTTTTAAGGCATAACAAATGACATGGAGCTATATGTCTATCTTTTTCCCCAACACGGCCCCCACAGTTCGTTTGCTTGCATCGCACATGATTTCAAAGGGATAGTTCCAATTTGGTGCTTGTAATATAGAGCAGAAACCAACTTCTGTTTGAGTGTGTCAAAAGCCTCCTTGCATTTTGGGCTGAACTCAAATTTCTTATCTTTTTTGCAACAATTCGCACAGTGGTTCAACTACTTTTGAGAAGTTCTTTATAAAGCGTCTGGACAACCCTGTATGGCCAAGGAAAAAACAGATTTCCCTTACAGTTGAAGTATATGACAAAGAATTTATAATGTCAGTTTTGGCCTTATCCACCTCAATCCCTTTAGCTAAAACTATATGTCCTAGAATTAAACCTTTGTCTACCATAAAATGACATTTTTCGTAATTCAAGACAAGATTAAATTCTATGCACAGTAAAATCATCCATAAAAACTTCGATAACGTTTTCTACATATTTAGAAAATATACTCATCATGTATTTTTGGAAGGTGGCCGACACGTTACAAAGCCCGAATGGCATCCTCATATACGCAACTGTGTCGAATGGGCATGTAAAAGTGGTCTTTTCTTGGTCCTCTAGTGCAACTGGGATTTGGAAAAAAAAACCTGAGTATCCATCAAGACAGCAAAAATAAAATTTTCCAGCTAAACTTTCAAGCATTTGATCTATTAAAGGAAGCAGGAAATAGTCTTTTCTAGTATAAGAATTCAACTTCCTGTAATCAATAGAGACGTGCCACCCATTTTGCACTTGGGTTGGTACCAAATCGCCCTTAACATTTTTCTTTACTATCACGCCTATTTTCTTGGGCACGACTTGCACCAGACTTACCAATCTGCTGTCAGAAATGGGGTAAATTATGTCAGCATCCAACAGCTTAATTACTTCTTTTGACCACATCCATTATATTCAGGTTCAACCATGTTTGTGCCTTTCGCTTTGGTTTCATGTTTTCCTCCAAGTAAATCTTGTGTGTACATGTCAAGGGGCTTATCCATTTTTAAGTCGGTGATGGTCCAGGTAATTGCTTTATTATGGTTTTTTTGGTACTTGTATCAAACTTTCCTCTTTGAGCTTGGAGAGTCTATTTGAAACTATGATCGGTAAGGAATTATCTTCCCCCAAAAATGCATATTTGAGATCCTCGGGAAGTGGTTTCAATTTCAAATCTGGTGCCTGCAAAACAGAAGGTAGAAGTTTAGTGTTCATAGGAGGCAACAATTCATTAACAGATTCGCAAATAAATCCTAAATCAAAATCATCAAACAACGTTTCAAGTTTATCTTCATAAGGTGACTCAAAAGTTTCTCCTACTAATGAGTCAATTATGTCGACACGATTTACGTTTAAGATTTCACTTGAGTGACTAATAGCGTCGTAAACGTTAAACTTAACAATTTCCCTGTCAAATTCCATCGTGAGTGTCCCGCTATGCACGTCAATCTTAGTGCTAGCGGTACTAAGGAAAGGTCACTCCAGCAAGATGTCCGAAGACCCAGAAGTGTTAGCCTCTTCCATTTTCGCTACATAAAAGTCTATAGGAAAGATAAGTCCGTTAACTTTCACTAATACATCTTTAAGGACTCGTTTGGGATGTACAATAGACCTGCCTGCCAATTGAATGATAATAACTGTTTTCATCAAAAAACCCACGTTAAGTGATTCATAAATGGAAAAAAGGCATTACCTTTATGGAGGCCCTTTATAACAACCCGATTTTTGGCCTAGCCGGAATAGTGGTTTTGGGACCACAAATTCAACGAGGAAAAAAAATATTTTTATTATATTTTTATGGTCTACGATTTTACACAATAATTTTGTGAAAATTTCGTTCGAAAATTTTGACGTTTGGGCACTCAATTTAGTCAAAAGGACTAAATTGTAAAAAGTGTAAAAGTTGAGTTCTAAATGTTGGAGGTGTCCAATTGTTATGAAACTTTAAATTGGAGGTCTTTATATGGTAATTAGACCATTGGTTAAGTTATGGACAAAAATAGACATGAGATAAGTGAAATAGGAAATTTTTAAGTTAGGGGCAATTTGGTAATTTAGAAATAAAAAGAATTAAAAAGGGAAAAAGATGGCAAAATGTGCTCATCTTCTCCATGATGAACGAAAATAGTAAGGGGGAAGCCATAGTTAGGGTTTTCAAGCTTCCAAGCTCCATAGTAAGTAATTCTAAGCCCCGTTTTTAATGTTCTTTACAATTTTAAAGTCCCGGTAACTTGATTTAGCTTATTCTAGCAATAATTTAACCTAGAGTTTATATTTGGAAAAATTCCCATAGGTGAAATGTGTTTATTTTGATGTTTTATGGTAGAATATGAAGCTTGAAATTATGTTAAACAACTTTTGCTAAGTGATTTTAAGTGAAAACGAGTAAAACGACATAATCGGTAAAAATACCTAATGTTCATAAGTAAGTGTTAGAGTGGGAATTTGATGTTTCCATAAAAGGGAAAAATGTTCATCATGTCATAATACATAAGAATAAGGGATGAAGTTTAATTTACGATCTTTGGGCCAAAAGTATAAATATGCAAAAATTTAGGGGCAAAATTGTAATTTTGCCAAAGTTTGAGTCAAGGACTGTTTTGATAAATGTGAGTATTAAATAAGTTAAATGTATTATTATAGATCAAGAAAGAAGTGGAATCGACCTTGACCGGAGAAAAGAAATGATAAAAGACTAAATTGCTAAATTTTTATATTGTTGCACCAAAGTAATTTATATGTAAATAATAGTAATATATTTTTATAAATTGTGAATTATATTTGGGCAAATACCCAATAAAAGCCCTTTTTTTAAAAAATTTACCGAAATGGGTCGACTTTTTGATTATTTACCGGAATGGGCCATTTTCCGCGAAATCGCGTCCACGTCAGCGCGATGTCAGGGTACGTGTCAGGACATCGCGTCCACGTCAGCGCGATTTGCTTACGTGGACACAAATCGTGCCTACGAGGACGCGATTTGCTGACGTGGCATGAACAGTGTGTTTTTAGCTTGGAAAACTTTGAAAGGCCATAACTTTTGGCTCGGTTGTCCGATTGAGATGAATTTTTTTTGATTTCGAATAACTTTTTGAGATCTACGCACTGGCAAATGGCCGAAGGTGATTTGCCAAAGTTTTCGTCGAAAAAGATCCTTTTTTGCCCCTCAATTTTGATTTTTTCGGTTTAAAATTGAATTTTGAAACATTCAAATCGTTATTTTCCTCATTTATTTGAAGTAAACACCGGATATTTTTTTACAGAATTGTCTTATATCATCCTGTTATAGGTATAAGTCAGCTCATTCCTCTTTTGAGAAGTTCCCTAAAATTTTCCATTTTATTCAATTTAGTCCCTAAAACCTAAATAGTCATATTTTCAAATCTAAGCTTCGTTTTTCAATTCAAATTCAATTTCATCCTTCCATAACATTCAAATATTCTTAAATACAAAAAATTCATGCTAATTTTGAAATAATTACACTTTAGTCCCTATACTCGTAACTAACAAATTATACTTTACAAATCAGTCCCTATTCATCTCTAAGCAGTTTTCCAGCGCATAGATCTCGAAAAGTTATTCGAAATAAAAAAATTCTTCTCAATTAGACAACCGAGCCAAAAATTATGGCCTTTCAAAGTTTTTCAAGCTAAAAACACACTGTTCATGCCACGTCAGCAAATCGCATCCTAGAGGGCGCGATTTCCTTCCACGTCAGCAAATCGCACTGACGTGGACGTGATGTCCTGACACGTACCCTGACATCGCGCTGACGTGGACGCGATTTCGCGGAAAATGCCTATTCCGGTAAATAATCAAAAAGTCAGCCCATTTCGGTAATTTTTTTAAAAAAGGGCTTTTATTGGTTATTTGCCCATTATATTTGATATGTGAATTATTATTATTGAATGTGGAAGGAAAATTGTTCATGAATTATTCAAGTGATAAAGTGTTTAAAATAAAGTGTTAAGTGTAAATTCCCGGTTGAACTTAGGAATAGAAGTGGATACAAGTGACATGTCACTAGAGACTAGTGTTATAGGTTACAGTGAGCCCTGGGTGCTGGGTGATCTAGCATGTGTTGCAGACACCTGACAGCTTGTGTGAGCAAGCCCGTGAACATTTCTAGTGTTATTGATCAGTGGTAGCTACGGCTACATATTGGTGGTAGCTTTGGCTACATTTCAGTGGTAGCTATGGCTACGTATCAGTGGTAGCTTCGGCTACATATTAGTGTGGCACTTTTGTGCTAATTCTCTACGTATCCGTGTATATTCCGAGTGTTCAACGGGAAATTGACTAAGTGAAAATATATGAGATTATGTAACGACTAAGTGTAATTGAATGATGAATATATGTGTGGAATTAAATTGAAAGTGGCCGAAAGTGAAAAAGTGAAATTATGAAATAGTAGAATTACCAGTAAAATAGTTTTGGGCAAAAACAATTGCATGAATTTCAAAAATCACCAAAAATGGTGGAAATCAAATTAGAGAGTGAATAAGATATGAAATGAAAGGTTAATGAGCCTATTTTTACATAAAAGAAACAGGTAAGCAAAAGAGTTACATATTTTGAGATATTTTAAGTTTAGTGAAACAGGGTCAGAATGAATTTGGAATCCCCTATTTTATCTTTGGAAAATTGTTAAAAATTGTACAAAAATAAATATGGGATAAAATTTATATGTTTAAAACCCTGAATGAGTCTATTTTCAAGTGAAATAAGCGTAAGTACCATCTGAATTATGTACAGTGAGATAATTAATTTTTAGTGAAGAGAGGTTAGAATTATTGAGCAGTGAAATAGGGGAACTTTAAAGAATAAACTGTACTTATTGGCTAAGCTAAAAATTTTGAAAATTTTATGGTAAGAATATATTGAATCTAGTTTCAGGGAAAATTAACAGATCTTAATTTGGAGCTCTGTAGCTCCAGATAAAAATAATTTAGTGACTCTGACTCAGATAGACAACTTTGAATATACATGTGAGTGAAAATTATAGAAAATGTTATTTATAAGAGTGTTATGTACATTAAGGATGTGGAATGGAGAGGAGGAGGAGGAAATGTAAAATATATGAATCATTTGTATATAAATTGGTCATATGCCCGATTATATTTGATAAACGTTGAATTAGAAATGACATAATGTTTCATTTCAATTAGTTATTATGAATTGAATTGTAAATTCATATGGCTGAAACCAAACAATTATTTGTTAGTATGCATGACATAATGTATTATTCAATATACATATTCATGGTTGAATTATGATTGTTGAGAAAGATAGATAAATTGGAATGAAAGTTCAAATTGAGTAGAACGTAAGGTTGAGTACTTTTGTTCAGTGATAAAAACGAATTGACGAAAAATACCATGGATGGACCACGGCAATAAGTGATATGTGATTCCGTGTAAGACCATAGCTGGGCTATGGCATCGGTATATGTTATGTGATTACGTGTAAGACCATAGCTGGGCTATGGTGTAACACCCCTTACCCGTATTCAACTCCAGAATAGGGTATGAGGCATTACTAGAACACTTACACACCGAGTTACAAAATTTCATTCAAATTTAAACTCTTCAAATTTTTAACATGCTTTTATAATTCTTTACAACATATCCTCAAAATATTATATTCATAACAAATAGGGCCTACAAGACCCGATACTTACTCATGTAATTAAAAGCTTCATTTCCATTTTATTCAATTCACAATCTTTCATGTTCACAATTCAAATCAATTTCTCAATCCAATATATATATATTTCAATACCACTCTCTCATACTATGAAACTTATATTTTCCCATATGAGCTTAAACCATGATTATCACATATCAAAGACAAATGTTCTTGACATTCCCATCACATAAACCGAATTAATCAATGCAACTCAATGATATAATCATCCATATATCATTATTATCACACACACATATATATATCATGACTAAATTTCTTAAACATTTGATCAATTGCTTTTCAATACCGCAATAGTTCCTTCAGTACCAATACGTATTTACCATTCGATTTAACATTTACCGATTATAATCGGGCATATGACCATTATACACAATTCTTTCATACATTTTATTGTCCTCTTCCTCCTCTCCATTCCACATCCTTTACGTATATAACATGCTTAAATAGCATTATACATAATTTTACTATTCACTTATATTAAAATTTAAAGCTGTCTATTTGAGTTAGAGTCACTAAATCATTTTTATCTTGAGCTACAGAGCTCCAAATTAAGATCCCTGAATTTTACCAGAAACTAGACTAACATATCTTCTTACCATAAAATTTTCAGAATTTTTGGTTTAGCCAAATAGTACAGTTTATTCTTTAAAGTTTCAACTATTTCTCTCTCTGACAGTTCCGACCACTCTTCACTAAAAATGAATTATATATTTTTACAAAATTTGGATGATGTGTATGTTTGTTCCCTTTGAAAATGGACTCATTAAGGATTCTAAGCATATAAATTATAACACATAATCATTTTTGTACAATTTTTAATTATTTTATAAAGATAGAACAGGGGATTCCAAAATCAATCCGACCTTGCCTCACTAAAATTCAAATATCTCAAAATGTATAACTCTTTTGCTTGCTATTTTTCTTTTATGTAAAAATATACTCCTTAAGCTTTCATTTAATATCTTATTCACTCTCTAACTCAGTTTCTACCATTTTTGGTGATTTTTCAAATTCACACTATTGTTACTGTCCAAAACTGTTTTGTTGCTAATTCTACTTTGTCATAATTTCACTTTTTCACTTTTAATCACTATTCAGTTCAAAATTCACTTTTCCATTTTCAAGTCAATATTTAATTCAATAACACATATATATTCATTGTTCAATTACACTTAATCGTTACATGATCTCATGTATTTTCACTTAGTTAATTTCCCGTTGAACACTCGGAATATACACGGATACGTAGAGAATTAGCATATAAGTGCCACACTGATATGTAGACGAAGCTACCACTGAAATGTAGCCGAAGCTACCACTGATATGTAGCCGAAGCTACCACTGATATGTAGCCGAAGCTACCACTGATCAATAACACTGGAAATGTCCACGGGCCTGCTCACACAAGCTGTCAGGTGTCTGCAACACATGCTAGAACACCCAGCACCTGGGACTCACTGTAACACTGTAACACTGATCTCTAGTGACATGTCACTTGTATCCACTTATATTCCTAAGTTCAACCGGGAATTTACACTTAACACATTATTTTCAACACTTTATCACTTGAATAATTCATGAATAATTTTCCTTCCACATTGAATATTAATTCACATATCAAACATAATTCACAATTTATAAAAATATAACTGTTATTTACACATAACTTACTTTGATGCAACAATATAAAAATTTAGCAATTTAGTCTTTAATCTTTTCTTTTCTCCGGTCAAGTTCGATTCCACTTCTTTATTGATCTATAATAACACATTTGACTTATTTAGTACTCACATTTATCAAAACAGTCCTTGACTCAAAATTTGGCAAAATTACAATTTTACCCTTAAACTTTTGCATATTTACACTTTTTCCCCAAAGCTCGTAAATTAAACTTCATCCCTTAGTCTTATGTATTATGACATGCTGAACATTTTTCCCTTCTATGGCAACATCAAATTCCCACTCTAACACTTACTTATGAACATTTAGTATTTTTATCGATTATGTCGTTTTACTCGTTTTCACTCAAAATCGCTTAGCAAAAGTTGCTTGACATAATTTCTAGCTTCAAATTCTACCATAAAACATCAAAATAAAAACATTTCACATATGGGTATTTTTCCAAATATAAACCCTAGATTAAATTATTGCTAGAATAAGCAAAATCAAGTTACCGAGACTCTAAAAACGTAAAGAACATTAAAAACGGGGCTTGGAATCACTTACTATGAAGCTTGAAAGCTTGAAAACCCTAACAATGGCCTCCCCCTTGCTGATTTCGTCCCCATGAAGAAGATGAGCACAATTTGCCTTCTTTTTCCCTTTTAATTCATTTTAATTACTAGATTACCAAATTGCCCCTAACTTAAAAATTTCCTATTTCACTTATCTCATGCCCATTTTTGTCTACCAACTTAACCAATGGTCTAATTACCATATAAGGACCTCCAATTTAAAGTTTCATAACAATTGAACACCTCTAACATGTAGAACTCAACTTTTGCACGTTTTACAATTTAGTCCTTTTGACTAAATTGAGTGCCCAAACGTCGAAATTTTCGAATGAAATTTTCAAAAAATCATTCCGTGAAATCGTAGACCATAAAAATATAAGAAAAATAAATTTTTTCTCGTCGGATTTGTGGTCCCGAAACCACTGTTCCGACTAGGCCCAAAATCGAGCTGTTACATATGGCATCGGTATATGTTATGTGATTACATGTAAGACCATAGTTGGACTATGGCATCGAGAAAATAAGTACTCAATTCCGTAAGACGTTCACTAATTTGACAAAGTTGGTAAGTGTTACATGGACTCATATTCAAGTGATAGATTTATTGTGACTGTTGAAGTTGAATTCAATTAAGTGATTTCACCAATTGGGTATTGTATATGGCAAGATGTGTTAGTGAATTAGATATTTATGAAATGATATATGAAGTTCAATAAATGATACATGAAATTAATATGAAAAGATTTATGATTGTTATTAGTATTGTTTCTGACATAATGTGGATTCTTCGATGTTGAAATGATTTAACGGATTTATTGAGCATATGAATGAGTATGAGACTCATACGAGTTAGTATAGATATGTACATGTGTCTTATAAGCTTTGAAATGATAAGACTTTTGAATTGTGAAATAATCTGTGTGAAAGTATATGGGATAGATTAGCGAACCTTTACGAGATATTGAATACTTAATATATTACAATGGTGGTAGCTATAAGGCTTGGATCGAATGAGTATATATTGGGCCTCGTAAGCCCTAATTAGCGATTCGAAGACAATAATTTGAAAGTTTTAATCTATATGAAATTTTATAACTCGATTTAATACGTTTATAAGTGTATATGTTCTGGTAATGCCTCATACCCTATTTCGGCATCGAATACGGGTAAGGGGTGTTACAGTGTGACATCACCAGATTCAGTCATAACGTTTAGGTCGGGTTTGGGGAGTTACACCCTTAAATCACACATAGCTTTTTTGATTCCTAAGTGGCCTATTTTGCATGGTATTGCAAACATGCCTCTATATTTACACTTTACTGGCATCCTCCGCTGCAACACCGCAAATATATTTTCACCAACACTTACTCTTTCATTTTCAGTTAATTTTCGCTTGTTAGTGTAAAGCTCCTTTAAGAGCTTGGCATATTGTGGAACTTGTTTGATGGCATCCAACAACAGTATGTTAATCTCAATGTTTCTAAATGCTTTAAGGATCTCTTTTTCCTCTTTACCTTTTGATGTTGGTTTAACCGTCTTGGAAACAGGGGTTGAATTTTGGGCAATGGAGGTTTCATTTAGACCTTTTCATTGTTCTCATGCTTTTCCTGGGCGAAATCTTGATTAAGATTTCTATTAGGATTTAGTTCCAGTTCTTTTCCACTTCGCAACGTCACTATATTTGCGTTTGGTCTTGGGTTAGGTTCCGTTTGTGACAACAACTTTCCTTGTGAGTTCATTTTCTCAATTTATGTGGTAAACTTTCTTATAGATGCCTCAGTTTTCTGTTGAAAATCAAGCATATTAGCTACTAATTTATTGACCATGGTTTATAGAGAGGTACCTGAATCTTGCGTTTGTTGTGGAAACTGGTTTTGGTATGGCAGGTTATATTTTAGGTTAGCCCCATAACTAAAGTTAGGATGGCCTTTCCATCCTGAGTTATATGTATTAGCGTAAGGGTCATATCGCTTTTGGGGTGGTTTAGGAAAGTTTTCCACAGCATTCAAATGGGCCATAGTATCATCACACAAACTACGACATGCGTCTGTTGTATGTTCGGGTGTTGTACAAATTCCGCATAATCGGTTGGTCCTGTTTTTACTGCAAAAAGAGAATTCATGATATTAGTAAGTCTATCAAATTTATCTTCTAAAGTTGAATTACTTAGCTGGTAAACCCTTCTAGTGGGTTCAAGATTGGCTCAGAATTATTGAGTATTTGCAACCATCGTGGAGAACAAGTCCTTTGCCTATTGGGAGGTCATGTTAACTAATGCCCCTCCACTGGCGGCATCTATCATTTTCATTTCTATGGGTTTCAAGTCCTCATAAAAGTATTGGAGCAGAGACTGTTCTGTTATCCCATGTTGTGGGCAACTTGCACACAACTTCTTAAATTGCTGCCAATAGTCATAAAGAGACTTCACATCTCTTTGCCTTATCCCAACAATCTCCCTCCTTAACTAAGCTGTATGCGATGCTGGGAAAAATCTATTGAGAAACAAACAGGAAAGATTAGTCCAAGTTGTGATAAATCCAGAAGGTAGATAAAATAACCATTCCTTAGTAGAATCTGTTAGGGGAAAAGGGAAAGCACGTAATTTGATTTGATCATTAGTTACGTCCTGAGGTTTCATACTAAGATAAACCATATGAAACTCTTTGAGATGTTTGTGTGGATTTTCATTTTGTAATCCAAGAAAAGTCAGCAGCAACTGGATTAATCTTGACTTCGGTTCAAAATTAGTATCCACAGTAGAATATGCAATGCATAACTGCTATTGTTTTGTAGGATCTTCGGCCAATTGCCAATCGTTTGAGTCATAGGTTTTTATGCTAGATTCAGGTTTACATTAACCCTAGCGTTAGACACTTCTTCTGGTGGATGGACTCCTATTTTTTCTTTCTCTAGTGTTTGAGTAAGGTTTTCGTTAACCGTAGACTCAACTTTGTCGCTTGCTTCTATTTCCGGCGGTGGATTACTCTGAACCTCTAACTACTTTTTCGTAGCTTCATTTCCTTGCGATTAGCCCTCGCAGTCTTTTCTATCTTTGATTTGAATGCAAGATTTTTTGGGGCAAATTTGGTCATAAGAAAAAGAAACAAGGTTAGTATGTTGCTAGTCCCTAGCAACGACGCTAAAATTTGATGTGTCGTTCAAAGCACAAAAAATAACTTATCCCTATGAAATAACGAAAATAATAGTAAGGGAAGTAGGGTCAAATCCTCAGGGACTGGATTGCTACAACTTCTTGTTCCTCAGAATCTTGGGCACAGTCGTGCCCAAGAAAAATGACATACATGGGAAAAAAATAGAATTAAGAATATGGACGAGTTGAAAATTGTAGAAATTGAAAATTGTAATTGTAAAAAGAAATAGAATTGAGGAAAGGGATTCTTCGATTTGAGGGATTCTAGCCACCAGTTATCTCGATCCTCCTTGGGTTCAGTCCTAGGCTTTTAGATGATCCTCATCATGACAGAATAAACCAGTTATAATTGAAGATGATGCCTACGACCAGCAGCTCCACTTAGA
Organism: Gossypium turneri; assembly: GCA_008044935.1. Lineage (NCBI taxonomy): Eukaryota > Viridiplantae > Streptophyta > Magnoliopsida > Malvales > Malvaceae > Gossypium > Gossypium turneri. Next base: position 51,938,196 of record CP032581.1, read on the forward strand.
TTTTAGCCTGACAATTTAGAAGAACCTGACTCTAGCCAATCGTCACTTTTGTGGGACCGTCTTAAACTAGATCCTCATTTCTTAATGACGAATTCCACGCCATTTCGTCTCTTGGGCTCGATAACTTCTGACGCAATTAGTTAATGAACTGACTGTGCAACCTTTCTAAAACATACAAAGCGGTCGTTCCTTGCACAAGATGAAAAGATCACTTTTGGAAAGACATGGACGGAAGCGTCAGTCCCGTATGCAGAGAAACGATGAATACTCGTTGAGAAGGCTAAGTGTGGGTTCTAAGCCTCATGAAACTTTTTTGAGGAATCTCAATAACCTTTGGCTAGATGAGTTTAGTGGCTTATGCTTCTCGAGAAAAAAGAAATAAGTTTAATGGAACAAAATTTTATTGAAAAATAAAATGAACAAATGGCTATGAGCTTTAAGGGGAATGAGTTTTGTTTACAAAAAATGATGAGTGAATATTCATGTCACTCCATCCCCTATTTATAGTACATAGAAAACCTAGTTTGTTCCTATTTAAACTCTTAAAAGGTAAATAAAAATACAATCTGAAATTAAATGTAAATAATATCATAATAATCCTACCAATAATCCTAAAAATAAAATTCAAATTTAAATAAAGTCTTCTGTTCATAAATCTATTCTTTGAATTTTTGCCCCAAGTCTTTTGCAGTTTGTATTTTCGGCACCATTTCTTCCTTATTTTGCATGCTGACCCATTTTGTCTTTAAATTCACATTTTTTCCCCCAAACTTTCGTTTGCCTTCAATTTAGTCCCTACAAGTTAAAAAACCATAAAAAAGTCCAAATTAATAGGATCATACTCAAAATATATATGCAATTAACACATAAAAGTATGTCTTTTTAGAGTATTATCATTAATTTTATTTAAATTAAATATTATATTAACGCCTCACTTATTTTTGGTATTTTAGGAATTTCCTAGATGGTTCTACTTCAGGCTTAGGCAACTCAAAATTACAGTTTTATTTGAGTGAGTTTAGAGTTGAGCTCATTACAATACTATCTAACATTCTTAGTTACTAGAAAAATAGTTATGTTGAATATGCGCAGGGGTGGGGAGCAAAGCACCACTAAAATTGAAGCTCCTACTCCACCAACGGGACATTTAAAAGATTAAGATCAACAATCTTATAGCTTTAAAGTGGTTTAAGGATGATGAGAAAAGCAATGAGAAGCTTTTAAACTCAAGAAATCAAGGATAAAACAACATGCATTGACAGTAAATATGTTGCTAAAAACTAAATGTGGTTACCATTAACAAGTGTTTGTGTAGTGATGGTATTGATCCACTGACAAATTGCTACAAATTTAGGAGAGTAGAGGTCAATACTTCTTCATCTAAAGTTATTTAGAAATATTAGTGGTTTACAAACTATTGGTTTAGCATAATTGAGAAAAATATAATGTCGGTAATGACAATATATCGCAAAGAACACACAGATTTTACGTGGAAACCCTTTCGGGAAAAAACCACGGGCAGAGGAGAAGAAAATTCACTATGTCGAAAAATTAATTACAAGAGGAGTAGACTATGCCTATTTATAGGCTTGTAAACCTTATTCTAATAGGAGTGAAACTCCTTATTCAAATAATATCAAATAGATTGAGTTTAATAAGGTTTAAAAAACCTTATTCTAAAATAAAATAAAAGAAGTATAATTATATAGGGATTTTACTTTTATTTTATTTTACCACAGTATTTTATTTAAATAAGGATTTGGGTCACTTAATTCTGACAATCTCCACCTTGACACGAATTCTTAATGAACAAGTTCTTCATCGCGAACTCTCAACGAACAAGTTTCTCCACCTCTTCCATAAAACCCCTTAAGGGTTTATTTTCAACAATGAACACCAACCAAGTCTAAGCAATGCTTAAACTTGGTTATAGGAAGTGATTTAGTCATCATATCTGCAGAATTTTCATGAGTACTAATTTTGCTCACAACAATATCACCACGAGCAATAATATCACGAACAAAATGATACCGAATATCAATGTGTTTTGTTCTTTCATGAAACATTTGATCTTTTGTAAGGAAGATGTCACTCTGACTGTCACAAAATACTGTATTGATTTGAAGGTCTTCATTGAGTTCACTAAAGAGTCCCTTCAACCATATTGCTTCTTTACAAGCCTCAGTAATCGCCATATACTCAACTTCAGTGGTAGAGAAAGCAACTGCAGTTTGCAAAGTGGCTTTCCAACTGATTGCACAACCTTCGATTGTAAAGACATAACCGGTGAGAGATCTTCTTCTATCGAGGTCCCCAGCAAAATCAGCATCAACATACCCAATGACTCCATCTCTAGTTCTTCCAAACTGTAAGCAAACATCGGTTGTACCTCGTAAGTATCTTAAAACCCACTGAACTGCTTTCCAATGTTCTTTACCAGGATTCGCCATGTATCTGCTAACTGCACTAACTGCATATGATAAATCTGGACGTGAACAAACCATGGCATACATGAGAGATCCCACTGCACTAGAGTATGGAACATGTGACATGTACTCAATCTCATCATCTGATTGTGGAGACAAAGTCGATGAAAGTCTGAAATGGGCTGCTAAAGGAGTACTAATAGGCTTAGCATTCTGCATATTGAATCTGGAAAGAACTTTCTCAATGTACCCTTTCTGACTTAGATACAATTTACTTGCTTTTCTATCCCTGAGAATCTCCATACCAAGTATCTTCTTTGCTGGTCCCAAGTCTTTTATCTCAAATTCTTCACTTAGTTGGGCTTTGACCTTTCTTATCTCTCCTTTATCTTTCGTTGCTATCAACATGTCATCAACATAAAGGAGTAGATACACAAAAGAACCATCACTGTTTTTCTTAAAGTAAACACAACTGTCAAAGCTACTTCTTTTAAAATCATGAGAAGTCATAAATGAATCAAACCTCTTATGCCACTGTCTTGGTGACTGTTTCAAACCGTAAAGGGACTTTTTCAGCAAGCAAACATAGTCCTCTTTTTCTAAAACTGTAAAACCCTCTGGTTGCTGCATGTAAATATCCTCCTCAAGTTCTCCATGCAAAAATGCAGTTTTTACATCTAACTGCTCAAGCTCCAAATCATGTACGGCCACAATACCAAGCAAAGCTCGAATCGAACTATGCTTCACAACTGGAGAGAACACATCTGTGAAGTCCACTCCTAGAATTTGACTGTAACCTTTTGCAACAAGCCTTGCTTTATATCTGGGTTCTTTAACTCTTGGAGTCCCCTCTTTCTTTTTAAACACCCATTTACAACGAACAACCTTTTTACCTTTAGGAAGTTTCACAAGATCCCATGTTTGATTTTTGTGTAGTGATTCCATCTCCTCTTGCATAGCAAACATCCACTTTTTTGAGTCTTCACAACTAACCGCCTCAGAATAATTAGATGGCTCTTGGTTTGCATCTATATCTTCAGCCACATTTAAAGTATAAGCAACTAGATCAGCCTCGGCATACTTCTTTGGAGGTTTAATTTCTCTTCTAGTTCTGTTTTTGGTGATAGAGTATTGTGGTGAAGAAGCAACTCTATTTTGAATTTTTGTACTGGTTTTAGTAGTCGACTCTGTTGTAGATTCTAGATCAATCTGATGCTCCACATGCTTTTGATTTTCTTTATTGGAAGAGTCTTTAAGAGATAAGTTAGGTAGCATAGCAGTTTCATCAAAAACAACATCTCTGCTAATCACAACTTTTCCATTTTCAGGACACCATAACTTATACCCTTTTACACCAGCTTTATAACCAAGAAAAACATATTTAATAGATCTCGGTTCCAATTTTCTATTATCAGCATGAGTATACGCAGGACAACCAAAGAACTTTAAATCAAAATAGTCAGCAGGATTACCAGACCATACCTCTTGTGGAGTCTTTTTCTCAATGGCAACGGATGGAGATCGATTGAACAAAAAACATGCAGTAGAGGCTGCTTCTGCCCAAAATGACTTTGATAAGTTGGCATTTGACGACATACATCGAACCTTCTCCATGATCGTTCTGTTCATTCGTTCTGTAACGCCGTTTTGCTGTGGAGTATGACGAACTGTCAAGTGTGTCATAATCCCTTCTAACTTGCACAGTTTATTAAATTCATCAGAACAGAACTCTAAGCCATTGTCTGTGCGAAGATATTTTATTTGCTTTCCCGTCTATTTTTCAATCATGGTTTTCCAAGACTTAAATGCGAAAAACACATCGCTTTTCTGCTTCAGGAAGAACGCCCACACTTTTTTGGAAAAACCATCAATAAAAGTTAGCATATAATTAGCTCCACCTCTCGAAGGCACTCTGGATAGCCCCCATAGATCAGAATTAATATACTCTAACGTTCCCTTCGTGTTATGGATTCCTCTGGTGAATCGAACTCTCTTTTGCTTCCCAAAAATGCAGTGCCCACAGAACTTCAGTTTGCAAATTCCTTGCCCATCAAGAAGTCCTCTTTTGCTCAATTCTGCCATGCCATTCTCACTCATATGCCTTAGGCGCATATGCCAAAGTTTAGTAATATCATCATTTGACAAGGAAGAGGATGACACAGCTACATCACCAGTAACAGTAGAACCCTGCAAAACATATAACTTGGCAGTCTTTCTCTGCCCTTTCATCATAATGAGGGAACCTTTGGAAATCTTCAAAACCCCACTTTCAGCTGTGTATTTGTACCCTTTTGAATCAAGAGTACTCAATAAAATTAAATTTCTCTTTAATTCTGGAACATGTCGTACGTCACTGAGTGTTCTGACAACTCCATCAAACATTTTAACTCTAATTGTTCCAACACCTGCAATTCTACATGAAGCATTATTTCCCATCAACACAATACCTTCAGACACTGTTTCATAAGTTGTAAACCAATCCCGATTGGGACTCATGTGGAAGGTCCAACCTGAATCAAGGATCCACTCCTCGCTTACTTTGGAATCGTTGACAGAAGCGACTAGAAGTTCACCATCGCTGTAATCTTCTACAACATCAGCTTTACCAGAATTTTCTAGTTGTTTTCCATTTTGATTCGCAGTCTCCCTTTTGATCTTGTTCTGCAGCTTATAGCACTCAGATTTAATGTGCCCTTTCTTCTTACAAAAGTTACAAGTTTTACCTCTGTTTGAAGATTTTGATCTACCCTTAGATTTACTGCGAGGATTCCGTTCTTGTGTCCTTCCACGATCATCATCAGCATTTCGATCTTCTCTCCCACGAACAATAAGACCCTCTCCTTGAGAGTCGGTTTTAACCACAAGATGCTTCATCTTATCATACGAGGTTAAAGAATCATAAACCTCATCAAATGTGAGAGGCTCGCAGCTATATAAAATCGTATCTCTAAAGGTTGAATAAGACGGGGGAAACGAACAAAGTAGAATCAACCCTAGATCTTCCTTATCATGCTAAACCTCCATGGGCTCCAAGTTTGAGAGAATTTCTTTGAACACGGTTAAGTGTTCGTGCACAGATGCACCTTCCTCCAAACGATGAGCATAAAGACGCTGCTTCATATGTAGCTTGCTAGTTTGAGTTTTCGACATACATATCTGTTCCAACCTCTTCCATAATCCAGCGACAGTCTTTTCCTTCATTACATCCTACAAGATTTCGTTAGACAAATACAAATGTAACTGTGTTAACGCCTTTCGATCCTTGCTCTTATTCTCTTCTTCCGTCAAAGTTGAAGGCATCTTATCTACCCCTAGTAGGGCTTCCTCTAAGTCCATCTGTGCAAGAACTGCTTGCATCTTTATCTGCCACAACGCGAATCTGGTGTTGCGATCCAACAGCAGAATTTCATACTTTAAAGACATTATTACCGTGATTGAGATGAACAACCCGAAAGCTCTGATACCAATTTGAGAAAAATATAATGTCGGTAATGACAATATATCGCAAAGAAAAATAGAAATAGAAAAATAAAGAACACACAGATTTTACGTGGAAACCCTTTTGGGAAAAAAACCACGGGCAGAGGAGAAGAAAATTCACTATGTCGAAAAATTAATTACAAAAGGAGTAGACTATGCCTATTTATAGGCTTGTAAACCTTATTCTAATAGGAGTGAAACTCCTTATTCAAATAATATCAAATAGATGGAGTTTAATAAGGTTTAAAAAACCTTATTCTAAAATAAAATAAAAGAAGTATAATTCTATAGGGATTTTACTTTTATTTTATTTTACCATAGTATTTTATTTAAATAAGGATTTGGGTCACTTAGTTCTAACAATAATAAATGAGTGGTTTCCATATAATTAAAAGAATTTCAAAAATAATTAAAATACATAAATCCAAATACTGGAAAAAGCTAAAGATGTTTGTTTCATCTAAAATGGGTGGTTTACATATAAAGTTCAAGCTATATTGTTTCATCAGAAATTCAAGACAAGTCTCATTGATCATTGCTACTTTAATTGTTGCCAATGGAAAAGAGCCTGTAAATCTAGTTGTGTTAGTTCCCTTGGGGAAACTAATGGATGAAGGTAATAGCTGCAACAAAGATTTCTCTTTGGAGGGGTGCATTGGTGATGACAATTCAATATTCGATCATTGTATCAATAAATCTGATTGCTTTTTTGGAGAGTTTTAATGGGAGAGAAAAGGGCGGGGAGAGGAGGATGAAGAAGAGGAAAGAAAAATAAGTGGGTAAAGGAGAGAGAAAAGAATAGGAAAAATATTAAATTTAATTAATACTTTGTCAATTGTGTTAAAATTTGATGTTGGAAAATTTTAATTTTGAAATTAACTTTGTTGCACAGTAGGAATTTAAATTTTTTTCTAAAACCGTTGTTTTGAGTCATTTATAACATTAAATTTTACCAATTTAATATGTGTTTTCAACTAAGTGGTCTCGTTAGTTTCCTAACTTTCAACAAATAAAATTTTCTTTGTTGCTCTTGAACCCTCGATTTGCTCAGAGAGTGGACTCTAATCTTACAAGCCGATCACCACTGAAAATTAAATCTCTCTATGAGATAGAAACCTAACTCGAGTTCTAAAGAAAAATAGAATTTTACATGGGAAACACATCTCACTATAATTCGATAGAATAATGCTCAAGATGATATGTTTTTGGTTTAGCCCAAAGCCCCTATTTATAGGGAGAAAACACAAGAGTTCTACTAGAACATGAAAGGACAAAATACTAATATTTTAATAGAAAGCACTAAGTTCTACTAGGACTACATAGGGTGGCGGCATCCATCCCTTCTAGGACACTAGCAATGCCACTCATCATGTGTTAAATGGGCATGTTTGACCTTTTCATGTATTGGGTATAATTATGTGTGTTATCTAGTTTTCAAACTAACTTATATAATTTATTCAACCCAATAAGTAAATTTTCATTCTTAAAATATTATTTATTTAAAATAAATTTAATTAATTAACTCAATTAAATTATTTTCTCAATGCAATTCTAATTTTGTTAAATCACGACGCATATCAAAATCTATAAGTAAATAATAAATATAATTGTCTCCTTTCGTAAAACTGTGATGTCTACTTAATTTAATTTTTACTTCAAACACCAATTATTTAATTATAGATAATTAAATAATAATTCAAAGAAATTAAATTAATCATTAAATCATCTCTTGTTCTAATGCATTTCATGTGGATAGTCATAGTTCTAATGCATTTCATGTGGATAGTCATACATGCAATCCATTTCTCTATTTGTCGATTTTTATTCAATCAATGTTTAAATTCATATGCACTCCGTTTAAGGTTGTATTCAGTTAGCAGACTGACTGATTAAACATATATAATTAAGGTAAATTAATTATTTGGGTAATGCCCAAAATTTACTATGTCTAAAGCCATACAATAGTGGTGATCACGTAAATGAAATTTGGAATGTGATGTCGGTTAAATGTAAAACATTTATTAATTAAATATGACAAAGGAAAGATATCGGGAATTACATGATGTGCTAATAGTAAAATAATTTACGGATGGAATCGAAAGAAAACAAGAATTATAACGACCCACTATTCATCATTATCTAATAATTTGGTTTTGGACCGTCATTTGTCAAATAGAATCGTTAGAAAAAATTTTGTTATACAATCAAGGGGTTACAAAAAGAAAAAGAAAATAGAGACGAGAATTATCAAGAAATTTAAATTGAATAATTAGCAATTAATGTGAAAGGATTAAATTGAGAAAGTAGCAAAATTTTAGGAATGTAAGGAATAATTAAATGGAGCTCTTGAAAGCAATTAAACCGAATTTATTATAAGCTTAGTGGGTGCGCTCTTGATTCATGCCATTGACGGCCACTAATTATTTTGAGAAGAAATCATAACCTTACAAAATTATAATTAAAATTAAATAAAATTAGTTAAGTATATATCAATATGAGATAGTGGGAGAGAGAGTTAGAAACATTCATGTTATCTTCTTCTCTTAGACCCTCCAAAGGAGAAAGAAAGGGAAATTATTCAAGCTCTCTTTACCATTGCCGTATATCAATTGCCATGGTAAGGGTGGTTTTTCCTTTAAATTTTTTATGGATGTTTAGTGTAAATTGATAGATAAATGAGGCCCATTGATTAGATATGAGTATTATTGATTTATGCTCGTAAACTTAGAGAGATGAGGTTTGATCATGAATATTAAGTTATTTTAAGCATGAATTATGTGACTTTAAGTTTATATGTAAGTGGATTGTGTTGAAAACAAAGTTTGGTTAAGTTTTATATGTGGCCATGGATGGGTTTAAGGAACCTTAGTGTGAGAATTGAAAGGAACTTTAGATTGTATAGATTTTTTATGAGATTGAAGTCTTTAGAGTGAAATTCTAAGGATTATGAATTATGTCAATTTCGGACATGAAATCCTAATTGATAAAAAGCTAAGCATTTATGGGTTTTCAACAGGTGTAATGGTCATTACATGACTATCTAATGTTGACTTTCAATTATTAATTCAATGTTTTTATGTGTAGTTTATATTTTGAGTAGAAAAAGAGCTAATCGTAGGATACTCAAGCAAAGGAAAATGTAAAGATTAAAGTGATGATTATTGGATATAAGCTTTCAATTATTTTAGTCATGTTGATAGGTAAGTTCACTTTGGGACTTATTATACTTGCTTACTTTGTGTCAATAGTATAAAAAAATTTGATACTTAATGAATTTGATATGCTAAGACTATTAATGGAATGGATGGTTAAGGATCATGCTCAATAAACTTTGGTAAACTATGTTAGGCAATATGTTAAATGACCAAGTGATGAATTGCTAAGATTTGAATATCAAACAAAGTGTTATGAACATGTTATGTAAAACATAGTATGACCTTAATATAAGTGACTATGGTAATCTAAAAAAACATGATATGAATCTATATGGTCTAAAGACCTTAGTTGAAAATCTCAACTCATGTGAACAAAGTAATATGTGTTGGAAAAGTCCAGTTATGAAAAGGGTTTATTGTTATAGTGAAAGTTTAAAAATTTTCAAAACCGAGCCAGTTTGTGATATTTATAATAATAAACATTCTATTGAAAACTGAAAAATACCTGTGTTTTGTGCAAGACAAATTTGAAACATTCCCGACTTTCAACCGAACGACTTTCTCCACTCTCCTCTTACCCAAATTGCGTCAAGTTTGGGATCGAACAATAAGAACCAAACACAAAATCAAAAGAAATTTATTACTTTTAGTAGGAAAGTAATTCTCTCAATAGAAACTAGTAGAAATCTTTATTTCCAGAAAATAAAATTTTGTTCTATGAAATAAATTTCTACTATTTTTTTGACATAATAACAATATATGAGGCACACCCTAGATAAAAAACATTAAGGTTACCGTCCCTCACATGTAAAATGAGGGGAATTGGGCCTCTTATGTATTGAATCCAATTATATGTGCTTCAAAAACTTTTGACTTAGCGCTTTATAATTTAATCTAGCATAATATTTGTTTTTTATTTATAAAATAGATATTATTAATTTAATTAATTAATTAATTTAATTTTCTAATTGAATAATTTTCTCAATCTAATTCTAATTTCGTTCAATGACAACTTTACCGTAAAAGAATGTACGAGAAAATATATTTAATTTTCATATTCAATGAATTCATAATGACTAATTAATTTACGTCCATTTTCAAACTTCGATTATTTAAATATAATTAATTAAATAAAAATTTAAAAAACGTTAAATTTACTCTCAAGTCATTTCTATACTCAGTGAGAAAACATATTCATTTGTGAATGTGGCATATTTCTCTAACTTCATCATTTCTAGTCATTTAGTTCTGCATGCAATTCATTTTTGGTTTGAACGGGTTAGTGGATGGACCGATTAGACACATGTAATTAGGGCTCAAATAATTTATAATTAAGTTCTAGCTTTTCGTCTATTAATTATAATCTTATTTAGTCATGGAGTCATTCTACTATAGTATTGTGACTGAACTCTTCTTAATTACATACCATTACAAAAGCTACTTAATCAGTAATTTATATAAAAATGTAAAAAATACATTTTATAAAATAAAATTATAATTTTTTTTAAGTTTCACTATCACAAGTATAGTACAGTTAGAGGTATAATAAAATTACAAATATAATGTCCAACCAACTACAATGTAGAATATCAAACCAATACAAAAGCACAGTGGATGAAGAATCTAAAAAAATTAGACCAAACTTGCACATGGTGGGGCTTGAACCTAGATACTCAAAAACCATCTTAACCAACACACCAAGGTTTCATTGGAGAAATTATATTATATTTTAGGGTAAACTACATCGTTAGTCACCCTAAAGAGGGGTCGTTATTATTTGGTGACCCCCGAAATATTTTTTTGGTTAATTTGGACACCCAAAAAAGAAATTGATCAAATCAGTCATCCCATCGTTAAATAGTAACGGAAGACTAACAATGCATTTATAGGAAAAAAAATTGGGGTGACAAAAATAGGAATAATCTTTATTTAGAGTGACTGACGAGTAATTTACCCTAATTTTAGAGTGACTAATGTGAAAATGCACCTTTAGTTTTCGTTACCATTCAACGGTGGAGTGGTCAAATTAACAAAAAAAATGGAATGACTAAAATAGGAACGACACATATTTAGAGTGACTAATAGGGTAGTTTACTTTATTTATTATTACCAAAGTTAGTAGGTAATATTAATGTCAGAAAAGCACTATAAATTATCTTTTTTAGGGGTTAATGCACAAATTTACCATTATACTTTAGGTAAAATTTGAAATTTGCCTCTATATTTTAATTTATTTTTTAAAATTTGCCCTTATACTTTTGAACTAAAGGTAAATTTACCACTCTACTTTTAACTCTATATTAAAATTTACCAGTTTACTTGATTGAATTTTACTATCCAAAGTTAACTTTTAAATAACTTGAGGACAATTTAATAAAATATTAATAAATTAATATAATGTTAAATATTAAACTAAACTCTTATTTCTATCTCTAAAAAAGCCTCTTATTTTATAATAATAATAAAAAAATTAATTTTCCTATTTTATATTTTAAGTTTTTCAAGCCTTTCTTTTATTAAATCAAATTAGATGTTAATTGATTATTTTTTAGTTGTCTATAAATTATTGATTTTATTATTAACTATTAAAGTAAATTATTTGAATGATATTTTTCATTATATTTTTGTTTTTAAACTATCACAATCGATATCAAATGTTAAATTTTAGTTAAAATTTAAAGTTAGAGAGAGAATTTAATAAGATTTAAAGTTCAATTACAAAGTAAAATCATATAAATGTTAAGTGATAAAGTTACCTATATTCTTCAAGTATAGATAAATGTCAATTAAAATATACCCTAAAAAAATGTCAATTAATATATAGTAACAAGTTTTAGTAAAAAAATATATATTCATTTTAATTATAATTTTTTTATCATTACAATATTGAGATTAAAATATTGCAAGAGGTGAAAGAGAATGATATAATTTGAATTGGTATCATCTAAGTGCGTAACTTGCTTGAAGCAAAATTTCTATAATTATTATGTGGAGAAGTGCAGTGGTAGTTGAGAAGTTGGTTTATTTTTGCCGATGGCTCAGCGGCAAATATATGTGATTGATTGATATAAGATATAAGGTTTAATCCTGTTTTTGTAAACCTTTCCTCCTTCTCCATTATAATGTGATTGTTTACTTGTATATATAAAAAATTTCTATAGTTATCTTGATTGAGTTTTTAAGTGGACTATTTCCACCATTAGAAAATAAAAATAGAAAACCAGATGTCAAAATCCAACCGACCAACACCTATAGTTCAACAGAAAAAGTTATGAAAGAAAAGACGGAAGCATAACTAAAAAAGAGACAGGAACATGGGATAGCTGAAAAGGATATCGTCTGTTTCAAGATGTACTGGTGTATGCGATGGAAGAAGAATTAAATTAGCCTGCTGAAGAATGGTTCACAGAGATTTGAAAATACATAAATTATAAAACTAAGAGTGCGTTTGGTTCGCTGTATTGGATTAGAGGTGTATTGGATTAGAGGTGTAATAGCAAATCAACTGTTTGGTTGAATGTAATGGAATAGAGGCGTAATAGTAATCTTGTGTTTGGTTGAATGGAATAGAGGTGTAATAGCATAATGAAAAAAACAAAAATGACTAGAATACCCTTAGCATAAATTTGTTTTGGTAAATGATTATTGTTATTGTTATTTAAATTTTAATAAGATTATTATTATCAATAATAAATATTTTAATCATATTTAAACATAATTATTATTAAATATATTATAATTAAAATATATAATTTAATAAAATTCTTAATAATTAATATTCTTATATGAATTTACTGATATGATACTGTAAAATATAAATTAACATAATTATTATTAAATATATTATAATTAAAATATATAATTTAATAAAATTCTTAATAATTAATATTCTGATATGAATTTACTCAAATCATAATATATGATACTATAAATGAAAATTTGAAATAATTAATATTAAATATATTTTATTTAAAATATATGATTTAATAAAATTTCCAATAATTATAACTAATAAATTATATATTTTATGAATTTGTATAATTTAAAATAATAATTATTACATATAATTTAATAATTAATATTAAATTTCATAAAATTCTTGATGATAAATTTCCTTATATGAATTTATACAATTTATACAAACCCTATTTTAGAGTGATCATGAGTATAATTTACCTTTTTTTACTCCCAAACTAAACATTGTACTCTTCTTATACACAAATACATGTTTTATATTAGTAGAGTTCTAAAATGTATTTTTATAAGAGGAAATCTAATATTGTATATAAAGATATTTTGTAATTATTCTAGTCGGGGTAAATTTTCTTTTGACCTGACTTTGAACTAATTTAGTTAAAGATTCAATCTGTTTGATATATCCGATTTTAAAATTTTTATTTAAAAAAATCTAATATTATCGGATTGAGTCGAAACCGTCAAAATTAATTTTTTTTTACCACCTAGTTACAATGCAGACTTATCTTACACCCATCCAAATAAATAAAATTTAATCCATTTTAGAAATCTTAATTTGATTATTTTTATAATATAATTCCAAGAATTCTGACAATTTATATGCAACTTTAGTTTGATAAGTAATTGACGGAAATCAACGACTTTTTATATGAAACGTGTTTATTGAACTACCGAAATATACATATATACATATATTTCAAAGTAAAGAAATAAGAAAGAAAGAGAATGAGAGGGGTAGTTCAACAACAAATCAACAAACAACAAATAGCTTGGTAGCTCATGCTGACTTAACCAAAAACCTTAACTTTTAGTAAAAAATGCAAAACTCCAAGGGAACTGCCAGAATCTTCACTACTAAAGTTATACAGCCCAACAACCAAAATCACCAGACAAAACATCATACTTCCTTCTTCTCAGCAGAAAAATATATAGCAAAGCATGTGGTATCCGACTCCATGATTAAATATTTGCAGCAGCTCAAATGCTTGGAAGTAAGTGAATGCAAATGCATGCAGGAGATAATATCAATGAAGAAGCAGATCAAAGAAGCATTCTAAAACAGAGGATTAATTTGCTTCCCTCGATTGAACTCCCTCAAATTGAAAGATCTTCAGAAACTCATTGGATTTTTCCATGAAGATTATGCTGTTGACTTCCCAGCCTTAAAGATTCTTGAGATAGAAAACAGTCCAGACTTGAAGGCATTCATCCATAAATCTATCGACAAAGATAACCCTACTGGTGGAGTTTTGTTCAACGAAAAGGTACTGTTTTTAACGCAGTGAATTGTACCTTATTTCCATTTCTCTTGTTATAATTAACTCTTCTAATCATTTCTTCCACAGACATGAATACTAACATCAACTATATTACTTCTGTTAAATTCACCATCTCTAAACAACATAAATTCAAGGATTAACTAAACATAACAATAAAAAGAATTCAAAACCCCAAAAAGAACAAATCTTGCAGAGACCCAAAATTAAAAAAAAAAAAAAGGAAACATGATTACATATGGCTTGTAAATTGAAGGTTTAGTTGACCTGTAATGAATATGGATTTCCTTTGAAATAAATTGAAGCCTTGAGTGGAGCCTGGAAAGAAGCAGAAATGGCGATAACTAGGCGCAGGCAAGGCAACCAAGAAGAGGAATAAATTAGGAGGAATGGAAAGCTTAAAACCCAAAACACTAACCTGTAAATGACCAAATCCGGGCACAGTGCGATGAAGAAGAAGCTGTAATCAGAAACAGATTAAGTCTAGAAACAGAAGGCAGAGGCTAGAAACAGAAGAGAAACAAAGGGGAAGCAGATGGGAGGGTATAACAGGGATGGTAAACCTATGCGGCGCCTAATCTGAGCAAATGGGGTGTATTAGAAATCGGTGGATTTCACCGATTAAGTCTGTATTGTATTACAGGCGTAATAGAAAAACCATGAACCAAACAAGGGCATAGAGGTGTCTTAAGTGGGCCCCACCGATTAGGGGCCAATACACCCAACCAAACACGTTGTAAGAGAAAAACAGCCAACATCATAGACTAGTTCAATCGTATTCAACCTATAAATGCCTAGTCCTTCCATGCAAGGCTTCTCATATCTCATCGATCAATAAAACTTGTAAGCATCTAAACTAGAAAAAGCTACCTTACCTCCATGGAAGGCCTTCATTTCCTCCAAGCCCTTTTCATCTTAGCTCTGGCATCCTCTTTGGCCTATGCCTCTGATCCTAGCCCTCTTCAGGACTTTTGTGTAGCCATAAATGACCCCAATGATGCTGGTATGTTCCATTTTCCTTAGCTTTCAGTCTATGGACCTAGAATATTGCTGCTTTCTACCTTAATGGAACCCCTTTCCTTATGGATGGTATGATATTACTGTTATTTCTTACTTTCATGCAGTGTTTGTAAATGGGAAAGTATGCAAAGACGCAAAGCTTGCCACAGCAGATGACTTCTTCTTTTCTGGACTCAATATCGGAAAAATCACATCAAATTCAGTTGGATCATCTGTCACTCCTGTCAATGTTGCGCAAATCTCAGGACTTAACACTCTCGGGATATCTTTGGCTCGAATTGACTATGCAGCTAATGGTGGTCTAAACCCTCCTCACACTCACCCTCGTGCCACGGAGATTCTTGTGGTCTTGGAAGGCACGCTCTATGTTGGTTTTGTTACATCCAACCCAGATAATCGTCTAATTGCCAAAGTCTTAAACAAGGGGGACGTTTTTGTGTTCCCAGTTGGTCTCGTTCACTTCCAATTCAATCCAAGAAAGAGTAAAGCTGTTGCTATTGCTGCTTTGAGCGGCCAAGATCCTGGTGTTATTACAATAGCAAATGCAGTGTTTGGATCAGATCCATCTATTAATCCCGATGTTCTTTCCAAGGCCTTTAAATTGGACAAAAGTATTGTGAAAAGTCTCCAATCCAAATTCTGATGATACTGCAATATTGAATGATGAACATCCCTTGTTAATGCAAACATTCCTTATAGACTCTATCTACTTATGTAAGCCTGTCTGTTTGAATTATAGCATATGATGAAGTTGCAGGTTGTTCAATGGACAAAAGAAATCTATTCCATTACAGATCTCCAGAAGAAATTCAAGACCTTGCATTCATTCATACACTAATTATTTGCAGGATTGAAGCCACAACTATATCTGAATTCACCTAAAAGAATGATTGATGTGATCTAAAGAATCAGAGTAAGCAAGTTGAAGTCGGAAACGGGTTACTCGGTTCAAAGATGTGCCAAATAGAAAATAAAAGCTACAATTCCTCAAACTGGTGCAGGTACCAGAAGAATAAATTCTAACAAAAGAAATGAAGTTGAAATATAATGATTGATGAGCACTCAACCGTTAATGGTAAGAACCAAATCTAGATGAGCTTGTAATAGCAGTTCTTTCCGGATAGAAGAATTTTATAGCCTTTTCCGCAAGGGCACTTGAAATGAAGGTCCAAACATTCCCCAATTTTCTCCACTCTCACAGCTTCTTCGCAATCTGGCTCACCATTATCCTATAACAACAAGCTCCACATATTAACACCAAGAATAAAAAATCCTTTTAGTTGCACCATTTTCTTGGAAATCAAACAGCAACCAATAAGCAAAGACCCCACAGAAATTAGAAAAGCAAACCTTGATTGCCTCAGTGGTGCACAGTACATCTTCAACTTCTCGCATAGCCTCACCCCACCAATTGCTCATTTCTTTCATCCGCTCCTTCATTCTCTTCAATCTCTGCCATTCGCATGTATAATAAATCAGCCATGAATCAAGAAAATAACAAAAGCAGTTTGAAATGAAAGAGAAAACCAACCTTGGCACTGGGACTCTCTTCCTTGATCAATTCCACCCCCATCTCGTAGGAGCTTGAAGACCTTGACAAGGACTTGGCAGGAGAAAAAATGGGATCAGATATAGACCTGCTTAAGACAGGGGCTCTTGGAGGCAATGAAGAAGAAGCACTTCCTTTTGACAGTGGGGTATCTTCTAAGGCCTTTGCAGTGTCCGAAAGGCTAGGTTTTGTAGGTGTATAAGGGTCAGAAGTAGAGCGTTGAAGCAGTGGAAGAGGAATCTTGGAGAAGCCAGAAAGGGAGTAGTGATTCTCGAGCAAAGGCTTTTTGGACTTGTGTTCAGCGATTGATTCAGGAGAAGGACGTTTCATTGGGTTGGAAGCGGTGACATTGCAGGCACAGGTTGTGCATGAATGGCGGTTTTGCTGGTTGTTCTTGAAGTTTTCAAGGTGGAGGAGGGATATGTTGATGGGTTCTTGGAGTTTAAGGTCATCTTCTTCCTGGTTTGGGATTTCAAAGCCTGGTTCTTGGGTCATTTCACCCATTGCTTCTGCCTTTGTTGATTCTTCAAAGCTTTCAATCTTTATTTGAGAGACACTGTTTCGTGTTTGAAACGCATGGGGGAGAGGCAGTGAAACTATTGAGGGTTTATATAAAAACTTTTGATGGGGGTGTACGGATGACTCTTGAATCTTGATTTGTGTGACAGTAATTGTAATTGACAACATGCCATATCATATGATCGTAAAGAAAGGTTTTGTTAAGCCAAAGTACATGAGCAAAACCTCTTTATTTTTTATTTTTATATTTCAATCCACGAAATACCAAAATTCAAAGCAACAAATGAAACGTTATCCAGACAAGACGATCATCAATTAGACAAGTTTTTGGTTATCCCACTATAATTGGATCGAATTTGGTTAATGATATTATTATCCATCTGGAAGGCCTTGGCAAGAACATCAGAATAGATGGCAGGGTCTGAACCAAACAGTACATTTGGAATGGTAATAGTCCCTGGGTTTTGGCTACTGAAAGCAGAAAAGGCAACAACATGAGTCTGCCCTATGTTCTGCTGGAAGTGAATCAAACCGATTGGGAAAACAAAAGCATTTCCAGGGTTTAAGACTTTGGTGAAGAGATGGTTATCCAGGTTCGATGTAGTGAAGCCAACGCGGAGTGTTCCTGCCCTCCAAAACGACTAGGATTTCGTTGGCACGAGGGTGAGGGTGAGTGTGAGGAGGGCTTAGTCACCCATAAGATGAATAGTCAACTCGAGTTATAGAAATGCCTACAGTGTTAAGTCCTGGTATTTGTTCATCATTGGCTGGAGTGACCACTGATCTTACTCGGTTTGATGTATTTCCTCGAATGTTGAGCCCTAAAAGAAAGAAGTCTTCTAGGGTTGCAAGGTTTGGGTCTTTGCAGAACTTGCCATTAACAAAAACTGCATCAATGGAAGGAAAAGAAAATTACTTCACTACTTTCACACTTACCAAATGTGGAGTTTTTTTATGGAGGGGTTGAAATAGAAGCAAAAAGATGAAAAATGGAGAGGTTAATTTTTGGTGAACTATTTTATTAAAAAACTGATACTTAATTTACATGAAAAAAATGCTTAAATAAGCTGAAAATAACAATAAAATATTATAACTTGACTTTAATTTAGTGACTAGATTCATATAACTTTCTTTTTCATTGGCTGGTTTCTATCTAATCACATGCCAATATGTCTAATCAAAATTATCATTGCTTCAGTGCAAGTTGGTAAGTTGGCAACTTGCATAGTGAAGAGCTCGTAGGTGAGCTCTCAAGTTTGGTAAGCTCGCAGTCTTGGTGAGCTTGCACATTTTGGTGAGCTCATAGTTCTTGGTGAGCTCTTCTAGTGAGCTCACAGTTCGCATAGATGGTCATTTCACAACACTCCTCCTTAACCTCTATGCTTTGAACTCCAATATCATAACGTAGCATTCCAAACTTCATTTTCCCAAGAGGTTTTGTTAAGATGTCAGGCAATTGATCTTGTAAACTACAGTAAACTAGTGTGACTTCCTTGGCTTGCTCCACTTCTCTTACAAAGTGATACTTGATTTTAAAATGTTCTGTTCTACCATGGAACACTGGATTTTTTGCAATTGCGACAGCAGATTGATTATCACACTTAACCTCTGTTGCTTCTTCTTGCTTCAAATTTAAATCATTCAGTAATTTCCTCAACCAAATGGCTTGATTTATAGCAGCTACAGCTGCAACATACTCAGCTTCTACAGTTGACTATGCCACTGTTTCTTGCTTCTTCGAGCTCCAACAGAACATACTCGATCCTAGTGTAAAGAAATAACCTGAGGTACTCTTTATGTCTTCAGTGGATCCAATCCAATCACTATCTGAATACCCAAGTAGCTTGACCTTTTCAGTCATAAATTTCACTCCATGATCGAGAGTTCCTCTTATGTATCGTAGAACTCTTTTTGCTGCTTTGTAGTGGACATTACAACAATTCATGAACCTTGACAACAGGCTTACAACAAACATGATGTCAGGTCTAGATGCTGTCAAGTAAAGCAAACATCCCACCAAGCTTTTGAAACTTGTTTCATCAACCTTTTCGACATCTTCATTGCCGGTGAGCTTCCACCTTGAGCAATAGGGGTGCTCGCAGGTTTACACTTCTCCATGCTATATCTTCACAGGATTTTTATTGCGAACCCCATCTAGTTTATGAAGATTGCATTGCGAGTTTGGTTCACCTCCAGACCAAGGAAGTATGTCATTTCACCTAGGCCTGACATTTCAAACTTGTCTTGCATCTTATCTTTGAATACAATCATCAGTTTGTTGTTGCTGCCAATCATAGGTAAATCATCAACATATAATGAAAAAATGAGGATTATTTCATTACCAGTTTTCTTCACATATAAAGTGGGCTCGCTGATGCTTCTTTCAAAACCCATTTCTATCAGGTGACTATCAATTCTTTCATACCACGAGCTTGGTGCTTGCTTCAAACTATACAACACTTTGTGCAGTCTGTACACCTTGGCCTCGCACCCAGGTACTGTGAACCCTTGCGGTTGTTCGACATAAATCTCTTCCTTCAAATAACCATTTAGGATAGTTGACTTCACATTCACCTGATGTATTCTCAAACCTTTTTGAGTAGCAAGAGTCAAAAGTAGCCTTATAATGTCTAACCTCACAATAGGGACAAAGGTTTCAATGAAGTCCACTCCATATTGCTGGTTAAACCCTTTCACAACCAACCTCGCTTTATATCTGTTCACTAATCCATTAGGATTCATCTTGGTTCTGAACACCCATTTAACACCAATTACTTTCTTATGAACTGGTCTATCCACAAGCTCTTATGTTTCATTTTTTTAATCATGGTGATCTCATCTTTCATAGTTGTTCGCCATTCAGTTTCTTCAAAAGTGATTGGTTCTTGCTTCGCCAGGTTACACTGTTGATAGATTTCAGTGATGTCCTCGCACGGGTTGTTCATCAACTACATCATTTTCAGTTTTATTTACAGTGTTTCGTAGATCTGGTCTTGGACTCCCTTGTTCACACATCTCTTCATCTGTTGCAATCCAATTCTAGATTTTTATTTCATCGAACTTTACATCTCTGCTTATGACCACCTTTTTGGTGAAAGGATTATAGATTCTGCATCCTTTCTTAACACAGGAATATTGATAACTCTTGAAAATAGTTATATTTAAGGCCTATAAATAGAATTAATTGGTTTTAATTAAGTGAATACATTTTCAATTTTAGGATATTTTTAGAACATTGCGTAACAAAGCTTGGGTTGTGATATAATGGTCATTATTTGTTACTTTTATCACTTAGAGAGGAATGGTGTGGTTTTGTGTGAACATAGGTGTAGGAAGAGCAAGAAGATGAAGAGGGAAAAATAAAGGAAGCAAAATATTACCGTGGCAAATGGTGAAATTGATTGCCAACAGATTTGCCATAGTAATTTCGAGAAGATGACTCAGCACTTTATCCACATCATTCTCAGCCAGCTATGCGTGTACTAGAAAATCCAACTTGAAAAGAGGAATGAAAAAAATATGTTGAGGTGGGACGGATCTACCCAATAAAAGAAGGAAAGAGAAGAAGAAAAAATAGAGGATGAGAAGAGACTAGTGACAACAATCCTCTCTCTGTACAGGGAAAAACTCCATTGGAGAATTTTAGAGAAAGAAATGGTAGCAGCTACAGAGAGCAGAATATAGATGTGAAAAAGGGGAAGAGACATCTATCATGGATTCACGTACGATTGGAAGATAAAAGAGAAGCTGAAGTGTGGTGAGAAATCCTGCAGTTTTCCCTTTAGTTTTCCTGATTTCAGTGATTCAAACTTCTTTAATGTTGATGAATGATTTAAATTTGGTGTTTACTTTTCCACCCATGAACTAAATCTTTTCTGGGTTGGAGTTATTTGGGTGGATGTTTATCAACTTTAATGCTTATGATTTGAGATTGCATATATCACAGCTTCATTCGATTTATGCTTATGTTAAATACATGCCTGCAAGCTCTAAACATAGATGATTGTATGTTGTGTTCATAGACGTATTTTCAATTCTAAAAATGCTAAATATACTGGATCTAGAATCGTTTGATGCAAGTGAATATTTGATAGAATATTCGTAGCACTCTAGACATAGATGTTGCAAGTTGTGCAGAGAAGAACATTCATTGTAATTATTAATCCAGAGTTCTGTAGACATACAGTAACTTAAATTTTTAGCTTAAAATCTAACAATCGAAAGAGGCAGGTTACAGTAGTAACTCTCCGAGCAGTTGATTAGACAATATTTTGCCATGATATTATTTTGATATGAGCATTTCTCCTGAATAATTCCAGCCCTATTCATTCAACAACAGAATTACTCTTGCTTTTCTCTATAATTTGCCACTAGATTTTATTTTCCATATCAATCCTCTGTTTTTAGCATTAAATTACATTAGTTTATTATACCAAGATCTTATTCAATATAACAATCTCTTGCTATTTAGTCTAGTTAACAAGATTATAATAACTTAATCAATCTCTTACCAATTTTCAATCCCTATGGAAATGATACTTACTTATCACTTTATTACTTGAATGACGTATACACTTGCACAATTGTATTAGTTATTTACACGTAACAAATATCCAACAAATATCCCTGGCTGTGATCTACTATCCAGCTTACTTCTTTTCTCTTCTGGAATGTGAACAAAACATGTGCAACCAAATACTTTTAAATGTGGAACAGAAGGTTTAAAACCATACCAGGCTTCAAATAGTGTCTTCCCTTCAACTGCTTTAGTAGGTAGTATGTTCAGCAGGTAAACAGTAGTGTTTACTACCTCTGCCCAGAAATCATTTGGCAATTTACCTTCAAACAACAAGCAACGAACCATGTTCATCACAGTTCTATTTTTTCTTTCACTTACACCATTCTGTTGTAGAGTGTACACATTGCTTAGTTGATGATGGACATCAGTTTCTTCGCAGAATTTTTCAAACCTTTCTAAGGTGTATTCTACCCTATTGTCTGATCTTATCACTTTGAGCTTGCAGTCACTTTACTTTTCAACCATGGATTTAAACTTGAAAAATATTTCAGCCACCTCAAACTTGTTCTTTATGAAGTACACACATTAGAACCTTGTACTGTCATCTAGGAATAGCACAAAGTACCTACTTCCATTTAGTGAACTTGTTTTCATGGGTCCGGAAATGTTAGTATATACTAAGTGTAATTTTTCAGTGGCTTGCCATGTTGTGTTTGCAAGAAATTGAAACCTCGCCTATTTTCCAAGCTGACACACCTCGCATACATCTTTATGTTCAGATATATTTGATAAAATTTCAACCAGGTTAGTCCTAGCATTAGACTTAAGGATTTGTAGTCAACATGTCCCATTCTTCTGTGCCACAATTTTGTTTCAACTAGCGAGCTAGTATATGCTACTAAAGTTGCTAAGTTCTAGTTGACAGGAAAACTTCTGTCTGTCATTTTTGTTGATATGAGCTCACATCCACTTTGATTAAGAATTATACATTTGTTTTCTTTGAATACCATAAAGTAATTTTTCTCGAGCAGTTGTCCTACACTTAGCAGGTTTTAATCTATATCATGAACTAAAAATACATCTGTGACAAGTTTAGTACCTGATGGAGTTTTGATTAAAGCATGTCCCCTTCCAACTGCTTCGATGTACTGGCCATTTCTAACTTTCACCTTGGAATGAAACCTTTTGTAAACATTCTTGAAGATACCCGCATCTACTGTCATATGACTCGCACACCCACTATCTACGAGCTAATTCTTTCTTACTCCGTTGGAGAGTTCACATGGTGTTAGGAAACTGTGAACATTAGTTCTTCTAATTTTGCTATTTGTGCCTCAGCACCTTGTTGTTATGTATGCCCTTTGTTTTTTCATACTTTTTCTACATGGCCAAACTGTTTGCAATTTTTGCATTGAGTGTTAGGCCTAAACCAACAAAACTTTACAGGATGCTCCAACTTTTTACAGTGTGAGCACGGTGGATATTTTTTCTTTCCACCTTTATTCTTTGACTTCTCCTTCTTATCTGACCATTTCTTCTTTTCTTTATGACTTGAGGAGCTTGTAGCATCTCTATTTCTGGCTAGAAAAGTTCCTTCAGCATGTCCTTCTTCTCTACTTGCCCTTCTTTATTCTAGAGCATACAGAGTATTGATTAGCTCTGAGAGTGATATGGTTGATAGATCTCTTGAATCTTCTAGTAAGGATATATTTGCTTCGTATCTCTTAGAAAGTGTGGTAATCACCTTCTCAACTACTCAATTATCAGAGAACTGATCACCTAGCAGCCTTATTTGGTTCACCACTTCCATGATTCTACCTAAATATTACTTCATAGTCTCAGCTTTTTTCATCTTTAGGTTTTTGAAATCTTGTCTGAGATTGATCATCTATTGCTGCCTTGTCTTCTATGATCCCTGGAACTCCTCCTTCCGCTTATCCTAAGCTTGTTTGGGAGTTTCGCAAGCCATGATTCTTGTAAAGATCATGTCTGAAACACCGTTTTGTAGGCATGACATTGCCTTATGTTTTTTTGCACATTCCTCACTGTGTTATTTTATTTGAGCAAGTGTGGGATTTGGCCTCAATACTGATGGTTGTATTTTAAAATTTACAACTTCCTAAAGATCAAAGGCTTGAAGATAGGCTTTCATTTTTACTACCCAGATGTTGTAGTTTTCACCTATAAAAATAGGGGGTAGTGGTAGTGTAAAGTTTGCTAAAGACATTTTTTATAAAAATAGGCCTCAAAGATAAATGGATGTTGATACCAATTGTTGGATTTTTTATTAAGCAGAGGTTGAAACAGAAACAAAAAGATGAAAAATGGAGAAGTTAATTTTTGGTGAACTGTTTCATTAAAAAACTGATACTTAGTTTACATGAAAAAATATGCTTAAATAAGCTAAAAATAATAATAAAATATTACAACTTGACTTTAATCTAGTGACTCGATTCATATAACTTTCTTTTTCATTGGCTAGTTTCTGTCTAATCACTTGCCAATATATCTAATCAAAATTATCACTGCTTTAGTGCAAATTGGCAACTTGTAGAGTGAAGAGCTCGTAGGTAAGCTCTCAAGTTTGGTGAGCTCACAAGTCTTGGTGAGCTCGCGGTCTCGGTGAGCTTGCACATTTGGTGAGGTTGCACATTTTGGTGAGCTCGTAGTTCACAGTTCACAGGGACGGTCATTTCGCAACACCAAATACTTTTATTTACCATATTTCTTCAATTTTAGGTGTCCAAATCAATATCTTGCAAAGACCAAGTTCCAAAGAAAAAATATCACCATCTATGGCATTATTAATTGCTACATAGAAATCTTGAAGAAGGTTAGGATTTGAAGCTAAGACAAACTCGGAAGCCAAACCCAATAGGGAAAATGCTACAAGGAATTCAACACATTTCATTGTTGTAAGTAGCACTCTTGAAGTTGATTTAATTCTTCTAAGATATGTCTATTTATAGATAGCATTCACTTAATAGTCCCATTATCATTTTCAATATTTATTTCCATTTGCAGGAAAGAAAAGAAAAATAAATAAAGATGTGCCAAGTCTGTAGTGATTTTTTTCTTAAAAAATCCAAATGAATTATTATTCAAATACTCTTCCCATTATCCTTGTCGAAGTTTAATCTTCCCATACTCACATTAAAATATAATATTGCAATGATTGCCTCTTGACATGAAAATGTCTTCTTTGTTTATTTAACTATCCTATTGACTTGGAAAATAAAATATGAAAGAAAAGAATATTCAATTGGTTGCCTCGTGTGCTATATCTATAAATGAAAGCTACATGCATTTCTCTATAGTTAATATAATAATATAGATTCAATTTGTAAGCTACAATAATGTATCATTGGCGTATCTCTCTATCAATATTACATTTTGACTTAGCAATATAAAAAATCCTAATGCTTTATAGTCAGATTTCATTTTCTCAACTGCTGATAAAGCAAATTTGATATGGTTGTGAAACTTAAAATAAGTAACTTGTTCCCAAAATAGAACTTATGCAGGAAGCAAAAGGTTTGAGAAATGGGGATTTAGATAATAAACTTAGGGTTGCTATTTTAAAAACTAGTCTTCACTTGTGAAATTTGAAATTTGTCATTATATTTTACTTTGATTGATATTTATCACCATACTTTTGAGTTGAAGGTAAACTTACCACTACTACTTAAATCTATATTAAAATTTTAAATTAGCATTTTATTTTACTTTGTTATATTTGGCTTGTCTTGAGAATGAGTTGCGGCAAGAATATGAAGCTCTTCAAAAGCAGATGAGTTGATGTGGTTTTAGAAGGCTTGTACTAAGTGGATTCTATCAGGGGATAGGAACACTTCTTATTTTCATTTTTTTTTTTTGGTTAAGAGAAGCAGGCAGAGAATTCGGGCTCTAAAGGATGAGCACGACAATTAGGTGTTGGACTAAGAAGAATAGAAAGATCGAGCTGTAACCTTCTTCTGGAATTTGTTTATTGAGACCATGGAGTATAGCTGTAGGCCTAGCATGCAGGTTAATTTCCCTCTATTGTCTGTTACGGACTTGGAGGAGTTACATAAGATGGTAATGAATGTTGAGATTGAGGAGTAGTATTTGGGATGGGGTCCTTTAAAACACTAGGCCCTGATGGGTTTTAAGCGGTGTTCTTTCCGTCTAACTAAAAGGTTATTGGGTTTTAAGTTGTTCACTTGGTTAAAGAGGCTTTCGAACTGGATTAATGTCAAAGGGGTTCAATTTAACAGTTATTACCCTTATTCCAAAGGTGGAGGCAAATAAAGCATCTCCGCCCGATAAGTTTGTGCAATGTTGCTTATAAGGTAAGTTCCAAGGTGGTTGTTAATTGGCTTAAAGGTGTCCTTTCAAAGTTAATTGCGTTGAGCCAGACAAAATTTGTTCCCAATTGACTAATTACTAATAATATAGTCATTTTCCAAAAAGTGGTGCATTCCTTGCAGAGAAAGAAGGGGAAGGAGGGGACAGTGGATTAGAAGATTAACTTGGAGAAGGTGTATGACAAGAAGAATTGGGTATTTATCTAACAGATCTTGTTGGACATTGGCCTTAGCAGTACTCTAATTTTGCTCATTATGTGTTGTGTTAAGTTTAGTTCTCTTCAGGTGCTATGGAATGGGGTGGCAACATATTCCTTCGTGCGATCACGTAGTCTAAGGCAAGGGGATCCTCTTTCTCCGTACTTTTTTGTTCTGGGTATGGAATATTTGACTCATATTCTTCAGGATAAGATTGTGAAGGTTTCTTATTTCTTGTTCATTCGAGTAAGGGTGGGCTAAGTAATCCTAATGTTTTGTTTCCTAATGATATGTTAATTTTCTCATTTAGTAAAGATGTTTAGATTCAGATGTTCCACGAATGTTTAAGTGCTGAAATAGCAGAATCCCACATCTAAAAAATACAAGGTTGTGGAGTGCTTGTACTACTATAAATAGAGGTGATCTCTTCACCTTTAAATCATCTCAAAGTTTGCCACTTTCCCTATAAGACAAATTTTCTCTCTCCCTATTTGTAATTCTCACTTGTATTTTTAGAGTGAAATATATTTGGTAATGTCCAAGGACGTAAGCATAATTTGCTGAACCTCGTTAAAATTCTAGTGTTCTTTATTGTTTTTCTTTCAATATTTTGTAGGGTAAAATTGTAGTGATATATTGTGTTACTAAATTACATTGGAGGAGATTCTATCTAGGATATTGGGTTTTAAATGGGATCGTCTGTAACCTTTCCAATCTTTCCTGGGTCAATTTGTAATTCTTGAGAAGTCAAAGATTTATATGTTGAGAAATCTTTCCCGGCATGATGCTAGTAGAGTTAGCAGTTGGTATCGCTCTTACAAACGATTTGGGTCAGTATTTTGAAGTTTCATTGGTTCATAGGTGAGTTACTAAGAGCACTTACTGGCATATTGTTGTGAAAGTTCAACCTTGATTTGCCAATTAAAAAGTGAACTAACTCTTTTTGGTTTGGAGACTCATGTTGTTGAAGTCATTATTGAGGTAATTCCAACCTATACCATGCAAACAACTTATTTACTTGTAAGGGTTTGTGATCAAGTAGATAAGTTGAGTAGGTGGTTTCCTTAGAGGTCTACCTCTTTGGCGCAGTGAATCCATCTTGTCAATTAGGAGTCACTTTGTTTGCCAAAAGAGGTGGGTGGTTTAATTCTGAAGCCTATGCATGATTGGAACTTAGTTCTCCTTAGGAAATTTGGATGGGGATTGATTATCGAGTTTGATAGTTCGTGGGATCAAATAGGTATTTTGAAATACTTATCTCCTTATAATAATTTATTTTCAATTGAATATCCACTTAACTCGTAACATTTTTGAAGAAATATTCTTGTCAGTATGTGTGTTTTGGAGAAAGGTTTGCATTGGCGGGTTAGGGATGGTGGTAATGTTAGGTTTTGGTTGGACAAGTGGTTATTTGATGGGCCACTAATTCGATACTGTTCCAGTGATCTGGATGCATGAAAGGTAGGTTGGTCAGTTCGGGATTTCTTTAATAAGTATGATGCACTGCTTTCTTCATTTTGTCGTGTTTCCCTACTCATTTGGTTAGGAAGATTAAAGTGGCTCCTTCTAAAATTAATACATCTAGATGTGTTGATTTGAGATGGTACCCCAATGATATGTTCACTAATAAATTTGGCTTTATGCTATTCAAGATGGTACCTCCACATATACTCAGTGTGCAAATAAGTTTCAAGCAAATAAACCTTGAGGATACAATAAAGCCTAATAACTATTTGCGTTTTGCATTGATGAGAATAGTCCACTAAGCATTGACCAAAACATAACAAGAAAATCAATCTAAGAATAGAAGATGGAGGAAGAATAGAAAGACCTTTTGAGAAGTTTTTGGTATATTTTCCAAATGAAATCTCACTCCTATTTATAAAAAATCTCAAGAGACATAACTTTCAATAGGTGTCTTTTCTGAATAATCACATATTTAAAGGAGACATATTTATTCAACTATACCTCTTAAATATGTTACAACCGTAAAATAAGATCTAGTATAAAATTAATAAACCATAAACTAGGATCTATCATGTCAAATAATCAAGAAGAAAAAATAACAAAACTAGATGTGGAAGCGTACCTGAATCCATCGATTCCTTGAAATCTTCGAAACTTATGGTTTTGATCTTCCAAATTAGCACACAAGTAATTTTGAGAGGGTGACTCTCTTTTCTAAAGATGAAATATTAGAAAAGTTATTTATGTGTAGTTTGGAGACCATAACACTAATATATAACTTTTGCACATTAACCCTAATTTTTAATTAGCTCATCATCAATTAGAAATTAGTTACTAGAATATCTACATATAATTGACCCATACTTTATTTAATAATTGGTTCGACGAAAATGTGCAACTGTACACAATCGTTAACAAGTAATAAAGTGATAAATATAGAGTATCGTCTCTATAGGGATTGTATAAGCAATTCTTTGTGAAAAAATAAAACTTGAACAAATTGGTAGTGAAAAATAATATAGATTAAAGTATGGTGCAAAAAATTAAGAGTGGATTAATTAAATAATTTAATTAACTAAAAATTACCTAAGTAAGTAAAATAAAATAAACACAGAAAATATGCAAGGTTTTAACAGTTATCACAATAGCATGCTTGTGGTAGAATAATCTTCTTTACTATCTTAAATTTATTTAAACATTGTCAAAAGATGTTATGGAGATTCCATGGCAAGTCGGTCATTTACTAACCTTTATCTAATGAGGTAAAAATGTTAAAATTATTTAATTACTAAGTCTATCTAGTATGTTTTTATGTTTAATAAACTTATAATTTCATAAACAAAACTTTTTACAAGGTTATGTAAAGTAATAATAGTTTTGGTATTATTAAAATTTTAATCCCTAATTGATTAAACATACACAATACAAATATTTTTTCAACTAATTAAAACCTTAATTAGATTAATTAATTAATTTAGTCATTTCTTTACATTCATAATGCATAAGAAACATAGTCATGATTTTACTTGAATGAGTAAATAGATCGAAAGCACAAAACACCTTTAACAAAATTAAATAAACTAAACTATGGAAATCAAATCATTCTAACACCAAAAGATTTAATCAATCATGATTTTATTGAAAACAAAACACTTAGTTGCAATCATGTTCATAAAAATGAGCAAAAGTGAAAGATTTAAAGGAAAGAAGAAACTCTAAACCGTTTTGGTAGGTTTTCGAAGTACAGCTCGCTTGCTCCTTCCATTTCTCTTCCTTTCTTACCGTACAACCAAGTAAAGAAGCTCTCACTATAGCCAAATGGGGCTGCTCTCAAACCTTGTAAACACTCTTTTGAGAGGGAGAAATATAGGGAATGGAGAAAAGAGAGAACAAATGAGAGAGGAAATTAAAAGAGATGGATGAGTGAATTGAGTGATTTGAGTGATTTGAGTGATCAAAAAGGGGAATATTTATACATGAGGGGAGTGGCTATTTTTAGCAAATTGAATCCTTGAAAATATCTCCCCGCATGGTCGGCCCTTGCTTTAAGGAAAAGGTGTTGATGGCTTTGCTATTTTTAGCTTGGGGCATGAAAGAAAAAAGCTTGAAAAGAGGAGGGGGTTGAACGAAATTATGAGAGAGTTTGTGGCTGCTTTTTGAATAATTTAAATTAGATTTGGAGGGCTGATTTGGGCTCTTTGATGGACGGTTGGGCCACTCTCCCTTAGTGGGTAATTTTAGGCTCTTTTTTCCTTAGCAGACTGTCTAATTTTTCTACCCAATTTTTAAGCTGGGTCAAGCATGTCTCGTGACCCATTAACCCCTTAATTGGGGTCTCCAAGGCTGATTTTTAATTAGCCCTCCTCTGCATGGCTTGTGCAATAGGGATTTTATAGTTATTTTGAGCTCTAAAAGGTGACCTCTAAGACTGCCCTTTATTCAAATGCACCAAATTGCTTCAAATTTGTAAAATTGTGTAAGTTTAGCATATAAATAATTAAAAATAGAGATTTGTCTTTAATTTTGTCCAACTTAGATTCTTTGTAATAAATTTAAAAGAATCTACTAAAAAAACTCAGAATTTGCAAGAATTATTAGTCAGAAAGTGTTATAAAATTATATATTTTTTGGAGTTATCATTAATTAAAGCCCAATAAAGCTTAATCAAATTAGATCACTTTTAGTTTGGGCTAACCTATTATGATAGTAAATAATAATATGTAATTACTTTTATTATATATGTGATATTCATATTTTCCAATAATCTCCCACTTGGACCACATATATATACTAATTACTATATAATTACATGCCATTATATAACCTTATGAGATCAAAACTTTTCTATCATATCCAAAAAGTATTTCGAACAATCTCGTCCATTAATTATGTTAACAAAGAACCAATACGACTTTAATTACATATATCATAACTAAATTCATTCCTGATTACTTATATTAACACAACCAAATGACATACATCAAGTATGGATGTGTAGCATGGAAATTACATGCAATGTGAATCAAACATGCCTATTTCCAACTAGTCTTCCTTAAACTTAAGTGAGGTCAGTATCAAATAGAGTGAATAAACTGAATACTTCATTTCTAATTAG
Organism: Gossypium turneri; assembly: GCA_008044935.1. Classification (NCBI taxonomy): domain Eukaryota; kingdom Viridiplantae; phylum Streptophyta; class Magnoliopsida; order Malvales; family Malvaceae; genus Gossypium; species Gossypium turneri. The sequence continues at coordinate 51,969,242 of CP032581.1, forward strand.
AAAAAAAAGTGAAATACATAAATGTTTGAAAACAAACATAAAGCAAATAAAATACAAACTCCCACTAAACCATGATGCCCTCATATAATATAGCACCTATATAAGCAATGTGCTCATGAAAGACCTTGGGTAGTAAACCTTTTGTGAGAAGATCTGCTATCATGGAGTTTGTCCAAATGTGATCTATGGATATTTTAAATTGGTTAAATTGTGCAAGAAGTGATACCAAAACCATAAGAGCAAGAAATTCCTCAAAAAGCTCAATCTTAAGTGCCTTAAGTCTTGAAGCAATGTAATAGCCCGCTCGGCGAAGACTCAGTATTCTGCCAATGTTTGGCGTGTAGTTGGTAAATTTAAGGGTAGGATTGAGTAAGTGAATATTTGTTTTGGCTAAGTAGAGTATTCTGTGTGTGATTCACCAATTGGCGAACTTTTAGTTTGGTCAACTCCTAATTTCGGTGAACTCTTTTGTTAAGTATTCACCCATTCTAGACGTGTTAGGCGAACTCGTTCACTCGTTAAGTGTATGATGATTTAGTTTGTTAAATTTAGGCTTAGTTGGGACTTAGTTAAATTTGAACTAGACCACTGTAGATAATTAGACATAAACTTGTTAAGTGCGCTAATCCCGAGAATCAAAAGAGTTAGTGGAATTATCTGATATTTCCACTAAACATTGTCTTCATTGCATGAGTATATAAATGTATCAGTGGCTATTCTGAGACACCTTTGCATCATCTTCTTCTTTCTTGAATTCCTTTGTAATTCTCTAAAAATCTAAGTTAGAAGAACTTTTTTGAAGAGAAGGTTTGCAGTTAGTTAACACCTACGTTATGTTGATACTAGCTTACTGATAATTTCTAATGAACACTTAGGTTAATATCGAAGTAATTTACGTGTTGTTGTGCTACATGCATAAGCATTAGAATTACTCAAAAGGAAGGAAACTTCCTGATTCTAGATTAAGTATTACTAATTTTGCTTGCATGCCAAGTTTTGATAGATTAATGATCTGATAATAATAATTATCTTTCTTTTAGTTCAAGAAACTAACGAGGGCCCTAGTGATAAAGGCAAAGGACTTACTTTGTAAATTTTTTGCTAGAGTTTCTAGTGAGTTCTTTCTTACTTCTAATTGTTGTAAATTATTAAATATATATATTATTTGTAAGGTAAGTAAATTCTCAGAACCGTATGAGTGGTATTTGTGTGGATAATGACAATCTGGTGTTGTCAGTATCAATTCAGTTAGTCTGTGTTACGAAGTCTACACCATCCTTCATGTTCAAGCCAGTATAATCTGTCTGTGATATATGATATATGATTTGTGGTGATGGAGAATAGGAGATATGTTTGTAATGCCTCCGATAGGGCAGCTATATTGCAAACCAGATTGGTAGATTACGAGAAAACATATGAATAAATGATATGAGGAGTTAACGGGAAGTATGTATACGAATGAAATTGTACGATATGCTTCTAATCTAAATTCTGGGTACGTGGTTGACATGAATATGGATTGTTTATGTCGTGTTAAGTTGGGGGACAATATTCACCCTTGTGTTATGTAAGTTGGTGTATTCAGTCAGTCTGTGTTCTGTGAACTCTAGTGGGCGTATTATGTAAATTATTTTGAAATCAATATGTATAGTAAACTTCTATTTTGTCAAGATATTGTTTATTGAGAGTATTATTGTATTTAAATGCTTGGATTTAAGTTAATATATTTTAATGCATTAAACTAACTTTTTGAATCTATTCGCCAAAGGAATTGAACATTATTTTTTAACTGCTAATGATGTACATTTAAACCCTTTTGAAGTAATAGTTCTCTATATGATTTAAACTCATAAACCTTTAAAAATTTTACTAAAGCTTCCTCTGAATGATTGGTTTAAATATTTGTCTAATTTAATGTTGTAACGCATCACACTTGGATCCAATCATCGGGTCCAGTTTGGTGCATTACAAGCAACGTTGAACATCTCCATAATGTACTCCCTTACATTTCCTTAACCCCTATACTTCATAGACATCAAAGAAGTCAGAAGTGATGTCATCTCAACATTATCATTTTTTGCAAAACATTTCTCAATTTCATCAAAGAAACACTTGGCCTGAGTAAGCTCTTTAGATTTTGTGCCCCTAAAGGCTTCTGGAATGCTATGCTTCATGATCATTAAAATCACGTGGTTTGAATGATCCCACCTCTCAAAATCCCTTTTAGCATCAAGGTTGCTTGTTGCTTTGAAAGGTGCATGTTGTTCTTCCTTTACTGTAAGGTCTATGTCCATACAACCAAATACTAAGTGTCTTTTCGATTCATTGAAATTAGCCTCATTAAGCATGAGTATAGAATTTATGTTAGCAGATATTGCAGCAACAAAAGATGAACTTGCTAAATATAGAACAAAAATAAATAAAAATAAGCTCACATCAATATTCATAAGTAAACAGTAAATTCAAAATAATGACTAATCTCATCTCAAGATACCAAACACAACATTAATATCAAGTCTTTGGACAGTAATATTAACAGTAAATGGTACTCTTGTTGTAGCAATCAAACATTGACAGTAAATTATGTCAAACAATGAATCAATCTTAGGAATAACATATTGCTCACATAAAATGCCTTATAATTGTCACACATTTAGCACCACGGATGTCGTTGAAATTCTGCCAAATAGTAACTTACCTTTGGGTCAATTAATAAACGCATGAATCACAAAAATATATAATCATCTTTATATTTTAAATAAACTAATCTACGGAAAAGAGGTCACTTTTGCGACATTTTGTTTCAATTAATCTATTTAAAATATTAGACATCCTTAACTAAAATCTAAAGTCAAAATCTGAATTTACTTGTTTCAAAATATTTCTCTTAATTTCATCTTTTAGTTAAAAGCCAAAGGTGAGATGGATTAAGTTGAATATAGATGGTAGTTGGGATCAAGGGTGAGAGGTCGCGGGAGCTGCTGGGGTTTTACGTGACAGCTGTGGTGCACGGGTCTTAGGCTTTGTGATGCAAAGTGAGAATTGCAATATAGATTTGGCTGAACTATAGATTTGGCTGAACTATGTACTCTTTCTTATGGGGTTCAGGTCGCTGGAATGTTGGGTTTCGGAAGGTGGTAGTAGAATCTGGCTCGCATTGTGCATGGGTCTTAGGCTTTGTGATGCAAAGTGAGAATTGCAATATAGATTTGGCTGAACTATAGATTTGGCTGAACTATGTACTCTTTCTTATGGGGTTCAGGTCGCATGGAATGTTGGGTTTCGGAAGGTGGTAGTAGAATCTGGCTCGCATTCTTCTGTACAGTCTATTCTTAAGGGTGTTAGTAAATTTCATCCTCATTTTTGCCTTACTGAAGCAATACGGCAGATGTTGACTTGGGATTGATGTTTGAAGATTTCATAAGTTCAACGTGAAAGAATTTTGCTACAGATTGGTTGGCGAAATGGAGTGTTATTCCGAGTGATGAAGGGCCCTGTATTTTTTATGAGCCTTCTCTGAGTCTTGGTAGCGTTCTACTGGCAGATGCGGCGAGCGTTGGTTCCCGCGAATGGTTGTAAATAATTAGTCTAGGGGTCTTCCCTCCTTTTTGTACCAAAAAGAAAAGATTTGAAAACAAAATTAAATTAAAAATTATTTTTAATATTTTATTTTAATAGATAAAAATAATAAATTAAGCAATAAAATATTAAAAAATGATAAAATAGTTATTTTATAAGAAAAATAAACTTTTTTTTTTAAATTTTCAAGTCTTTCTTCCATTAAATTAGAATTCTAAGTTTTTTTTTTATTTTATAAATTAACTTCGTATTAAATATTAAATTAAAATATTTGAAATCATAATTTCTTGTTAAATTTGTTTTAAAGTCATTAGTATTGGGTGGTAAAATTTAATGAAACAAATTAAACTTTGGTGGCAAAATTCAATAAAATTCTAATTTTAGTGGCAAAATTCAATTAAATGGAAAATTCAATCATTTTCCTAAAGTGTAATGGCAAAATTAAACTACAATAAAGTATAGTGGCAAAAAATAGAATGAAATAAATGAAACAAAAAAATAGTAAAGTGAATGAAACTAAGTTTTAGAACACGAGTTGCCTCCCAAGATGAGCTCGGTTTATAGCCCTCGGTAAGACTTTCTTAATGTTGTTTCTAAACTAAAAGACTCGAATAGCTCCTTGTTCTATCAAAACCCGATCCTGACCATGTTTACTTTAGTGTCTTGGCCCTTTCAAATCATTTATTGGCCACCCTTAACCATGTATAATTTTGGAAAGGTGTGGGTTTGAGTTTTTATGAAAGGGATAGGGAACTCAATGAATATTACAATGTGATGCATATATCCATGATCGAAATTGTGTGTTGGAACTAAATGTTATTGGGAAAACATCCAACCACCTCGCTTTATCACTATGTATAGAAAAAAAAATTAGGCACAACATTAACTATTTACTTGCACCACCTTTTAAATTGAAACTTTTTCTTGCTTTCCCACGTTCACAATTTCAACTCCAATAGGTTCAATACTAATACTACTTATGGTCACTTTCTAACTTCAATCTCTTCATTTTGGATCTAATACTCTTAACCATAAGGAATTCAAGTTTCACTTCTCCAAAGACCTCTTCCTTTTTAACACCCTTAATATTATTGACTTCCACGACCTTTTCTCTATAAACATCATAAAACTCCCTCCTAAGTTAACCTTATCATTAACAGTCACACTTACATCTGTATGATCTTTTGTTGATATTTTATCAGAAAAAAAATTGAAAGGTTCAAAGTTACTAAAATGTGTTTTCTTTAGAGTGACGTTGAAAGGAAGAAAACTAGACTGCAATTTTGTTCAACAATGTTCAAAATTTAAACCAAGAAAAAATAAACTTGAATAAAAAATGCCTGAAAAATAGCAGCTACTTGAAACACAACTAAACAACACTAAAATCCTCATTAGTAGCCATAAACACATCATCTAACACTCCTCCTTGCTTTAGGAGCTACAAACACCAAGTGTTGTCCTCAAAACGTCAAATTTGCTTACTAGCAGTGGCTTGGTGAAGACATGTGCAACCTACTCCTCTATTCTACAATGAACTAGCACAACGTTACCTTCTTTCTATACTTCCCTCAAGAAGAAAACCTTAATGTTGAAATGCTTGGTATTCCCATGAAACACTGGATTGTGAGAAATTACAATGGCAACTTGGTTATCAACTAAAATCTTTGTGCTCTCCTTCTGTTCCAATTTAAGATCAATTAATATCTTTCTTAGCCACAAAGCTTCATTAACAGCGGTTGTTGCAACAACAAATTCTGTTTCAGTAGTGGATTGAGCCACAATTTCTTGCTTCTTCGAGCTCCATGAGAAAACACCAAATCCAAGAGTAAAACAGTAGCTTGAGGTACTCCTAATATCATCAATGGAACCTCCCGTTCACTGTTAGAGAAGCCAACCAGTTTGAACTCCTTACTTCTTGTGCATTTAGCTCCAAAATCACTTATGCCTTTGACATATCAAATCACTCTCTTGGCAACCTTGAGATGCAATTCACTTGCACAGTGCATAAACTTGGACAAGATACTTACAACATTTAAAATATCAGGACGTGTTGCTGTAAGATGCATCAAGTAACCAATCAAACTTCTAAAATATCCCTCATCAACTTTATCAACTCTATCTTCCTTACACAACTTCTCCTTTTGATTTATAGGAGTGCTTGCCTCCTTGCATTCTTCAAGCTTGAACTTCTTCAAAATATCCTTGGCATACTTCTTCCGACAGATGAAGACTTCATGTTCAACTTGCTTAATTTCCATTACAAGGAAAAAGGTCATCAACATGAGATTTATCATCTCAAGAAACTTTATCATTTCTTATTTGAATTCATCAAACAACCGTGCATTATTTCCTATCAGAAAAAGATCATCAACATAAAGAACGACTATCAAAACATCATTACTCTAACGTTTGACATAAAGAGTGGCCTCACACAAGCTTTTATCAAAGTCTAAGCTGAACAAATCATCATCTATCTAACTGTACCAAGCTCTTGGAGCTTGTTTCAACCCATAAAGAGCCTTCTTGAGAAGAAACACCTTGTCCTCCTATTCCTTCTTCACAAAACCTTTAGGCTGCTCAACATAAATTTCTTCTGCAAAATGCCATTAAAAATGTTGATTTTACATCAAGCTGATATGCTCTCCAATTCATTTGAGCAACTACAACAAGCAAAAGTCTTATGACGTCCAAACGAGCAACCGGTGTAAAGGTTTCTGAGTAGTCCACGCCAAAAACTTGAGCATAGCCTTTCACCAAAAGTCTTGTTTTATGCTTGTTGATTGATCCATCAGTATTAAGCTTGGTTTTGTACACACACTTGACTCTAATCACCTTCCTATTTTGGGGTCGATCAACCAACTCTCATGTTTTGTTTTTCTCAATTATGTACAATTCCTCCTTCATTAACCATCAATTTTTTTCTTTCATTGCTGCTTCAAAATTTGTAGGTTCACACACAGCAATATTACACATTGCATAAAGATGCTTGGAAGTGCTCTTTTGTCTAGCATGTTTCTCTTGATTTGTAGAACATAAGTAAAGCACAAACAATAAAATATTTTGAGAAAACATAGAGATGGTTTATGACCATACCAAGCCTCATAGGGTGTTTGATCCTTGACTTCTTTTGTGGGCAGTCTATTCTACTGGAAAACTAACCGACTCCAAACGTGTGAACGTTTAGAGTAAAAATCATGCAAATAAAATACATATAATTAAAGTGCGATATCTCCAAGTGAACAGGTCAAATTGTAATTTAGTTTTGTTTTACAATGGAACATCAATAAATATTCTGAGGATCATACCCAAGGGATTGCAAACTGGAGAATTTTATCATTAAATTAATTATAGAAAATAATTACTAATCTAATTGAGTTACGAATAGTAGTGTGAATCCAAATTAAAATATTTGTTAAACTAATTAAATTAATTAACCTAAATTAACCTAATGAAATTTCCTATCCCTAGTGTCAACGATATGAGCTCTCTGCCTATGATTGATTAACAGATAGAAGATCGATTTCATTTAGTGGTTGTGACGAGACATTTTTTATATTTGTCATCTTGTCACAACATGGGTTTCAGCTTGTTATGATGTCGCCTAGTTGGTTCAATTTCCAAGGTCGTTTCGTCACGACTCATTGCTATGTCCCCTGCCTCTCATTGTGACGTGGAGTCTCTCATTAAGACGACAAGACATCCTCTATCATGACATCATCATCTGTTTGGCCCTTCCTTGGGCCAGTTCGTCATGACATTCGATGGTCACGTTGAGACGTGGGGGATGCTCATTGTGACGAATCAAATTTTCTCGTCGGGACGTGGTAGCTCGTCATGATGCCATGATTATTCTCATCATGACATCATGACTATTTTGGCCCTCTCATGTGCGAAATTTCCTTTTCCTCAATTCTTTGGTTTTCCCCTTTCACGAGCTCAGTAACCCATATAGAAAAAATGAAAAAAATACTTGGATTAAACATTTCACAAGAGAATTAAAAATAACTTAAATGAAATTTTAAAATTTAAAATAAAAGAAATTTAAACAAGAAGTCTTTTTTTAGAGTCGAGACGATCTATATTGCCCACGTAAAAGAACTTCTAGCTAGCCCTCAAAACTTTGATCTGTCATTTGTTTTTCCATCGAGATATGCAGACCAACACCATCAGTTGATGCCATTGATGTTGCCTTATATTCAACCAGCATGACATCCACATTACAAGCCATTTGACACCAAATCTGAGCTAACCCAAGTTATTTTTAGGGTATTATTACCTCGAGCATTTTCACTTCAATGTTGTGTGAGGACTTACTAACCCGAAATTTAACTTCATCGTCAAGTGAGAACGAGATGAACTTGTTGACTTCTTCGGTTGGTGTCTCCTTAACTCTGGCCAAAAAGTGTATTGGCACATCTACACTTTCACTGAGAAATGGTTAAAGCTTAATTTTAGTATTCAATTTGACTTCTACATCTACTGCTACGTCTACAACTAGATCTACTATTACGTCTACAACTAAGTCAATTAGATCAAAGACTTCTTTGGTCATTTTCAATTCTTTCTCATCTTCGATTCTGAACTCTTATTGGCTATTATCATTGAATTCAGGGTGATCGATGACAATGTTATGGTCCACATGATTAGGGTTAGGAACATCATGCACAGCCTCTTCCAATGGAGGAAACGCCTCGGATATTTGTTTAAGCATTTTCATCATTTGCACTATCATATTTGATATGTCCCAACATGTCTTGGTGACGGAAAATAGAGTTGTGTTGCACGAGGCAAGCTCTCCACCATAACCCCCTTAGTTTGTCAAGGCTCCATTCGACCAACTAGATTCCCCGTTAATGTATCCATTATCATTACATCCTTAAGTGTTGCTCATGTATCTGCCTATGTACATTATCCATGATTACTTCAAACTCTTGCTGACTTTTACAATCTAGGTTAGGATAGATGACAACAATACAATGGTCTTTGCAATTAGAGTTGGGAACATTATGCACAACCTCTTCCAATAGAGTCATTGCTTCATTTCTTCATTGGAGTAGCTCTATCATGAGCGACCTTTGGTTCTCCATAATCTCCTATTGATTATATACTCCCTCCTCGTATGCTCCATCATGACTCCATTGGTTTATCAAAGCTCCGTTCAACTAATCCGTTACGTAGTTCCATTCGTAATCCCAAGAAGTTCTATCATCGTTAAACCATATGTAATCAAATTCATCTATGATTAATTTACTAGTCAAAAAGGTAATAATAAAATAATATTCTAGAAAAAAAATTAAAAGTTAGAACATTATCTAGCTCGTTCGTCTATCGACTAATATTATTTTATAAGGTAATCAATCTAATAACAATTTTCACTGTTGCAATCCTCGGCAACGACGCCAACAACTTGAACGCCTCCAAACGTGCAAACGTTTAGAGTAAAAATCATGGAAACAAAATATATATAATTAAAGTGTGATATCTACTAGCAAACATGTCAAATTGTAATATAGTTTTGTGTTACAACAGAACGTCGGTAAGTATTTCGAGGATCGTACTCAAGGGATTGCAAATTGGAGAATTTTATTATTAAACTAATTACAGAAAATAATTACTAATCTAATTGAGTCGCGAAATAGTAGTGTGAATCCAAATTAAAATATTTTTAAAACTAATTAAATTAATTAACCTAAATTAACCTAATGAAATTTCATTTTCCTAGTGTCAACAATGTAAGCTCTAGGCCTATGATCGATTAACAGACAAAAGATCAACTTGATTTAGTGGTTGTACTTGGCTCCAGAACTCGGGTTGTTTTTAGTGAATTCATTTTTAACTAACCAATATTACCTTTCGGCCTCTACTTATTAATTAATTGACCAATAGTTATTTATCTCTCAAGCCCGTTTTATTGATCGAGATAAATCACAATTTACTTAGCAAACTTATCTTTCTACCTCGTTTAACCTAAATTACTTCCAAGGTCTTCAATCCTAGGGTTTAAGCACACGTAAATTTAAGCAAATTAATTTGTATAAAAAAACCCTCATTCTTCCATTAATGATTCCCTAATCAGTTAATCAGTTCTATAATCGAATTATTCAAGATATAAAATAAAGCACAAGAATTTATCCTAACATCCATACAACAATTAATTGATCAGGTTAACAAATTATAAATAAAAGAATAAAAAAGGATAAAGAAATTGCTCATGAATAAATATATAAGCAAGGTTTCAGAGCAATCTTCGCTCACAATTGTCTTTACATCAGAATAGAAAAGATTCTGATTACGAAAACATAAAGAGAAAAATAAAACAAAAAACTAAAAAAAACTTATTCTGTCACATCCAAAAACCCCCCACTAATGAGGTTATAAATTTGTTTATATAGGCAAACGTTAGGGTGTTAGGTGCCTAAAATACCCTTGGAGTGATTAGGGTTCAATTAGGGAAAATAACCCTAAGTGGCCATCCAAAATTCGGTTATACGTTTCCAAGTTTTCTCGCATAGTTACGACATCGGAAAATCCCTTGTCGCAACGTCACCGTCAAGATACGGCCGAATCTTTCCATAATTTGTCGCATCGTCGTGGCATGGGAGAAACCCTCGTCACGACATTGAGTGGTTTTCATCCCTGGAAGCTTCAAAGTTTTGTGTGGTGACATGGAAACTCCTATGTCGCGACACGACTATCATCCCTTGCGATTCTTGACTTAAAATGACATCTTACACACTTAAATAGCGTATTAGTAATTTTTGAGGCCCAAGTTGCCCTAGCAAGTCCTCAAAACACTGAAACATATGTAAAAATGTTTATTTTGCAATAATTTGATTCTAGACTAAAAAAATTGAAAATGTAATAAACAATACTAAAATGGCTAGAAAATAAGCTCGTTTAATACCGAAAAGTACTTAAATTGCCATTACGATTTGTGGCAGGTCAAAAACTGTAGTATGAGATGCCTTTGCCCAAAATTGTTTAGGTAGATTCTTTTCATGCAACATACATCTAGTCATTTCCAAGATGTATTTGTTTCTCCTTTCACTAACTCTATTTTGTTACAAAGTGTAGGGGGCTGTTAACTGATGCTCAATGTCAGTTTCTTCACAAAATGCATTGAAATTTTCTAAGGTATACTCTTTGCCACTATCAGACCCCAATATTTGAATTTGGTTGCCACTTTAATTTTCCACAATCTTCTTGAACTTCTTAAATACCCCAACCACTTTTGACTTGAATTTTAAGAAAAAATCCAACACATTCTTGTGAAATCATCAGTAAAAGCAACATAATATCAACTACTTGCTAATAAAGAAGTTCTCTGAGGTCCAAAAATGTCTATGTGGACTAAGTACAGCTTATAGGTGGCTCTCCATGCTGACTTGGGAAATGACTTTCTGTTTTTCTTTCCAAATTGGCAAGCCTTTTAGGTTAATATGTGATCATTAGACTTTAGAAGATCAATTGTCATCCTTTTGGACTTCATTTGCAGTATCCCTTGGTGGTGATACTGCTCGATCCTCTTGTGCCATACCATTAAGATGCTTTCTTTGATTAGAAAAGTTGATTGGTCCTCCTGCATTGGATTGAGTAAAAAGCTCATCTTCGCCATCTAATTTCGAACATCTTTCGACTTGTACCATCCTTTATCACACATGCCTTCTCCATGAACATCACTTTGAATCCCTTCTCTATTAATAGACCAACAATAAACAGGTTTTGATCAATATCTAGTGCACAGAGAACATCAGTGATCAACTTGGTTCCTGAACAACTTGCAATGGCCATGGTGCCCCTTTTTTTTATTGCAATATATGCGTTGTTCCCAATTTTGACCTTTTTACACTCGGTGCTCTTTAATTCTTTGAAAAAAATCCTTGTCGCATGTCATATGATTAGTGCAACCACTATCAATAACCCAACTTTCACTTGTTTCATGACTCGTGAAAAAAATAGCAATGAAAAGCTAGTCTTCTTCTTTTTGATCTGCCATTTATGCTTCATCTCCTTATCGCTGATTTTTATTCTTGCAAATGATAGCTTCATGTCTCATTTGATTACACTTGCTGCACTTTGCATCTGTTCTTCTCTAGTACTTGAAAATAGGGTGACCTTTCTTACCACAATCTTGATGTGGAGGGTAATCCTTCTTTACTCCTGATCTTTTATTTTCAATTTTGCTTCTATTCCTAGGTGCAGAGTTTTCTCCACTTGCAGCTTGAAACCTTTTATTCTTGGGCCTCCTATTCTTTCCATCATCCTGAAGCTTGACTGGTAAAGCTCATTCGACAACTCCTTCTTCCCTCATATTACATGCCTCTGCTGTTGTGCTTGCAAAGCACTTAGGAGTTCTACTAAAGTAATCTTTGATAGACCCTTCGTAGTTTCTAAGGTGGTGATGGTAGCTTCAAATCTCTCAAGCATTATTACAAAGATTTTCTCCACAATCTTTAAATCTACCAGAGACAAACCTAGCAACCTGACCTTATTGGCTATGCTAATGAGCTTGTCAAAATACTCATTAATTGTCTAAGTCTCATTCATCTTTTACAGCTCCAAATCATGTACAAGATTTAACACTTGCATCCCACGAATCCTTTCATCTCTTTCATGCTCAGTCTTGAGATAATCCCACATCTTATTTGCTAACTTTAGAGATATAATTCAAGCAAAAATTGTTGATGAAACTACAACAAACGAACAGTATTTTGCCTTTGATTTCTTTGCCTCTTCTCTTTTTGTGCTTTAAACTGTGCCATGGTGGAGTTGGTAGGTAATACAGGAATCTCATAATCCTCTTCCACTACTTCTCAAATATCCAAAGCCTCCAAGTATATCTCCATGCGTACTACCCACATTTGGTAGCTGTCTATGTTGGGAAATGTACCCACATTGTAGTAAACATGTAACTGTTTTTACTTATTTGGACGATGAATAAATAAAGTTAATTTCACATTTCACTGATTAGTTAAACTCCTATTTTCAGTCAAATTTGAGAAATAATCTTCTAGTTAAACTCTATTTATTTGTTTCAATCAAACACTGATTAGTTTAGATTATTTTATTATTATTTGACATATGAATTTAGCCTATAAATAGGCTCTTTTACAACCTTAAAAAATAAAAACACCCCATTTAGAGATTAGAACTCATAACACATTTAGAGAATTTTGTGTTTATGTTTTTTGGCTTCTTTGTTTTCGGGGTTTGGGGTTTAGTTTTATCTCCATCTTTTGTACTCTTCGTTCTTTTGCCATTATAGTAAAATTATCTTTACCCGTGGTTTTTTATCCTCTTTGGAGGGGTTTTTCCACGTTAAATTTGTGTGTTCAATTTCTCAATTTATTTCGCTATTTTTGTTACTTGTTGCTTATTCGGGGCGATCCCTAACAAGTGGTATCAGAGCTAGTTTAATTTTTATAGATCAGCCCATTCAGATATGGCAGCAACAAGGTTTGAAATTGAGAAGTTCGATGGTGAAACAAATTTCAACCTGTGGCAAGTCCAGATGATGGTAATTCTAGTTCAATCCAGTTTGAAAAAGGTTGTTACCGGGAAAAAACCTGTGGATCTAAATAAAACACAATGGGAAGAGCTTGATGAAAAGGCCTTATCTGCAATCCAGTTGTGCCTCACGAATACGGTATTGTAGGAGGTATTGATGGAGAAGACCTCATCCGCCTTGTGAAAAAAGTTAGAAACTCTTTATGCGACTAAGTCTTTGGCTAACCGTTTAGTGTTGAAACATCGTCTATTTACGTTTTGCATGAATAAATGTGAGCTTCTTAGAGATCACATCAGTCAATTCATTACTCTTATAAATGATTTAAAGAACATTGAGGTTCATATTGATGATGAAGATCAAGCTATGTTATTATTGTGCTCTTTACCCCTTCATATAAGTCTTTCAGGGAGACCCTGATTTATGGCATAGACAAACTCTCGTTCTAAGATGTGAAGGGTCATTTGTTAAGTAGAGACAAACTCGACAATAAGCTTCACTTGGATAGCAAGGCAGATAGGCAAACTTTCGTTTTGATAGCATCAAAAAAACGAGACAAAAGGTGTCGCTATTGTAAAAAGTTAGGTCACGTCAAAGTAAATTGTTATACACTGCGAAATAAAAGAGTTGCTAAGAGTAACGAGGAAGATGTAGCTGGTGCTAATTTGATCGATGAAAGCGGTGATGATTTCTTATTAGTGTCAGTGAGTGATAACTCCAAGCTCATGTCCGAGTGGATCCTAGATTCGGGATGTTCTTTCTACATATGTCCCAATAGAGAATGGTTCTCCACATACAGTTCGGTTGAAGGCGGAGTTGTGCGCATGGGAAACGATTCATCTAGTAAGGTAATTAAAATTAGGATACACGATGGGACGAATAGGACACTCTCAGATGTCAGGTATGTACCTGATTTACGAAAGAATCTCATCTCATTGAGTATTTTAGACTTGAAAGGATGCAGAATCAATACCGAGTCAAGCGGCATTAAAGTATCTCGTGGAGCTCTCGTTTTGTTAAAAGGTAAAAGAACTGGCAGTCTTTATATTCTGGAAGGTTCTACAGTGACCGGTGAAATCGAACGTCCCTCGTCTGTTACAGAGTCAAAGTCAACTTGTTTGGAGCGGAGGCAACTTGGTCATAGGAGGGAAAAATGTATGACCGTTTCGTTGAAGAGATGTTCTCTTTTGGATGCAGGTTTTGAAAAGTTAGGGCACTGTGTTCGTGAAAATCAGACCCGGGTTAGTTTTGATTTGGTAGTGTACAAGTCGAGGCTAGAAGTCTTCCAGTTTCTAAGCACAGATTCGACTAAGTTAATTCCCTGCATAATTCAAGATAGGCTCGTGGCGGGCTTTGGCAAAGATGGCGTTGTAGAAATATGAGTCAAGGTGGAGATTTGTTAAGTATGACTCCTATTTTCAGTCAAATTTGAGAAATAATCTTCTAGTTAAACTCTGTTTATTTGTTTCAATCAAAAACTAAACTGATTAGTTTAGATTATTTTATTATTATTTGACATATGAATTTAGCCTATAAATAGGCTCTTTTACAACCTTAAAAAATAAAAACACCCAATTTAGAGATTAGAACTCATAACACATTTAGAGAATTTTGTGTTTACGTTTTTAGGGTTCTTTGTTTTCGGGGTTTGGGGTTTAGTTTTATCTCCATCTTTTGTACTATTCATTCTTTTGCCATTATAGTAAAATTATCTTTGCCAGTGGTTTTTTAATCCTCTTTGGATGGATTTTTCCACGTTAAATTTGTGTGTTCAATTTCTCAATTTATTCCCCTATTTTTGTTACTTGTTGCTTAATCGGGTCGATCCCTAACAATATCTTTTATATTTTGCATGCATAGTGAAATTGTGACAAGTAAATATTAGCTCATTAATTGTCTAAAGCTCAAACTGAAGATAAGTGGCATTGTAAAGAATGTTTACATTACGAGAAAGACAACTTACTTTAGTAGATAATCTAAATGAGTTCGTAATCTCGTAAAAGAATCAAATGAGCGTTTGATTCAAATGATGAAAAGGATTATTATGTTGTCTACAATTCTAATTGGGGAGATGGCTAGTCTTAGTTATCGAAGCAGTTGACTCCATGAGTAGAGACATAGATGTATTCATTGGTAGAATGATACATTGGATTGGACATAAGATGAATTAGTTCTAAATTCGTTTGTGGATTAATTCACTTGTGACGTTTATGATGTGATTTACCTAAATCCTAAGTTAGTCACTGACCATGCGTATGTAACTCATGTGCTTTAATATAAGTGAAGGCTTATGCTCTAAAGATAATCGAACCCATAGTCGGTATGTTGGGTACATGACTTGTGTATGGCATGGCTTTATGATAACTCTTGAAAAGAGTTATATTTGATGCCTTTATTCCTAACTTATTGCTTGTACTTAGGTACACTTAGTTGCATTTTAGGACATTTCATTCGTATTTTCATCATTTCATTAGGAGCTTAGACCGTGTTTAAATATTAGGTACTTTTAATTATTTGTGGTAAGGTTGTGTTTGGTAGTTTGGCAGGTGTAGGTTACGGAATGAGAAATAAAAGAGTGAAGGTTTGTTGAGGCAAAAGGTTGGACATTTTGTCAGCATGAATGTCGTGGCAATTCTAAGAAGACTGAGTCAGCACTTTACGCATATTAGTCCCAACCCAACTATACTTGTACCAGAAAATTTGCTTAAAAAAGAGGGAAGAAAATTCTGGGTTGTTGGTTTTTATCCTAGAAAAAAAGAATTTTAAAAAAGGAGAAGATAATCTTGGGTTGTTGAAAAACAATTTAAAAAGAGAAAAAGATAAACATGGGTTGTTGGATTTACCCTATAGAAAAAGCTATAAAAAGCCAAAGGAGGAAACCTTTAACGACGAACAAGAGGGAGAGATCTTTAGGCAAGAATAGAGGATAGCAGTTGAGGAGTGATGGGAAGAGGAAGGCGAAAGCAGTTCCTCTCGGCCATCACAAGACACTGTGCTACTAGAGTGTGAACTGGACACCCAAAAGTTGTATTCCCAAAGTCTTTTGTATTTCTTACTTTTTTCTTTCATGAATTGAATAATGAAAATGGTGTTCGCTTTTCTTTTGGTTTTGAATTTTATGTGCCAACCCATGAGCTAAATTTCATCGGGTTGGGATTACATGATGAAACTCTCCGCACTTTGATTATTCCAACTAAAATTTGGATATTGGTTCCACCCTGAATTGTAAGTGTTGGAATAGGGGTTATTATTCTGGTTAAAATTACCCATGTAGTACACTGATAATGAGTTTAATGGGCATTCGTCAAACATATGGTCTTCACTGCAATAAACACATGACAACTCAGCTGATTTCATCTCATGGACTACAATTGGATTTTTCATTGGTTTAATCATATTAGGTAGAGAAGATGCCTGGGATGTCAACGAAGTGATTGCATCTTTATTAAAATAATAGAATGTTTATATACAAGATAAACATTAAATTAAATTTAATATTAAACTATTAAAATAATATTATTTTTGGAATAATTAATCTGAAATCAAATTCTATGGTAGAGTTCGAATAAGAGTATAACTCTTCCACTTCTCAACCACCAACGACCAACCGCCGCCGGTCATCGGGATGCCGCCTTCGCAACCACTAGCACCGCCGTGTCTAGTGATGCAGGTGCAACACCCTTATGGCACCTCGAGCTGGTTCAATTTGGGTCAATGAAGACTTGACCTGTTCAGTCTAGCCGCTGGTTGGACCATTGGACAAAGTATCCCCAATGCATCGCTTGATTATAATCATCCTATGCCAAGGCAAAATACTCATCAATGTCAGGTATCATCTTCTAATTCTATTGAATCTTTGTTGAAGGAGTATATGGCCAAAAATGATGCTGTGATTCAGAGTCAGGCTACGTCTCTCCGAGCTCTTGAAAATCAAGTAGGGCAAATAGCGAGCGCTCTAAATTCAAGACCATAAGGAGGATTGCTAAGTGATACTAAAAATTCAAGAAGTGAAGGGAAAGAGCAGGGCAAGGCCATCACTCTTAGAAGTGGGACTCAGTTGGATGAAGTTGTTCAAGATGCCATGGTAGAAAAAGACAAATCCAGCCGCAATCAGGGTAGGATCTTAGAACCAACTAAATGATAGACAACACCTAAAAAGGGTAAGCAGCAAAATGCTGTGGCAGACCCAGATCATGTTGCCAACAAAAATGACAAAGCAAAACAATATCAGAAACATAAAGGGAGACAATCTCTACCTTCTCCTCAGCGATTCCATAATTCTAAACAGGATGTTCAGTTCAAAATACTTTTGGAGGTCTTGAAGCAACTCCATATCAACATACTACTGGTTGAAGCTTTTGAGCAAATTCTCAACTACGTGAAATTTATAAAAGATATATTGTCAAAGAAGCACAAATTGGGAGAATTTGAAATAGATGATTTCATCATTACTAATTTGAGTTATGATCATTTTCATTGCAAAAGATACAATGATGACCATGAGATAAAATGGATCAAATTATGTGAACGAATTTAACCTAAAGGGATCATGAATATCATTTGAGGATAATACACATATGACAAGGTCTTTGGAATAAAGCTTGAAATTAGTAGCTTTCGTAATGGTATATAACAAGGAGTTCAATCATGGTACTTTATTGGAATGAATCCATAACTAAATAATTTCTATTAATAAATGAAGAGTCAGAACTTAATTACAAATTATTTAAACCCTAATTATATATGTCTAACCAGCCCCTTGACTAGCTCAACACAACTCTTTAACAAATTGCGTTTAACATGTATGTTTGCATGGAATTGTAAACGATTGAACAAGGAAAAATGATTCATTGGATTTACTAATTGGATTAATAGGTGTTTTCTTAGTTTAATGATTATGTTGATATGAGGTTTTTTAGTCACTTTGAATATTTATTTAATTGGGTTAAATGATGAATTTGAAGTTGAGTTAAATTAAGGGATCATGTTATGAAATTGGATAGCATGCTTGCATTTTAACTTTTAAATGCATTAAGTTAGGATCTTTGCTAGAACACTACTGAACGCAAAAAAAGCTCAAGATTCAAGTTTCATTCCATGCCTTAAATAGATTGCGAAGAGTACGTGAGGAGCAACGTGGCAAATACCTAGGGAATTTTTGGTATCGGGTTATTCTACTTGGACACAAGTTTTACATATGTGCTTTGGTCTATTAGGTTTCTATGGTTTTGATTTCAATTTTGATAAATTTTTTTTACAAATTATTGATGTATTGCACGCAAAAGAACTGAGATAGCTGAAATTTATGTTTATTGATGTTTGAAAGCTTCCATAGGCTTTTTTGACATGCTTTTAAATATCAAATGCGTTGGATTTGATTTGGTTGTATTTTAAGTACGCTTTAGCATTTGGTGGGGATTGTTTGCAGCAAATTTTTGCTTTTCTCTTATATTTGTGGGCTTGGGTGTCGGTACCTTTTAAGTTGAGTGTCGGTACTCATACCCCAAGTTCCAGTACTTCATAAGTTAGTAGCTAAAAGTTAGTAGCTAAGATCAGTATCTGTATCTGACCTCGAGGATCGGTATTCATGCTAAAGGGAGTGCGGTGGATTTTGCTAATTTTCTTGAGGGTGTTTATGATACTTAGACTTTTGCTTGTTGGATTTTATTGGTTGGTCATGTACTTAAGAGAGTTGGATTTTATTACTTTGCTATGTTACCATGGTTTTCTTTTGTTAATTCTTCTTTACTACTTTACATCAATAATTGATTTCATAGTTTTTATACATAATTGAGTGGATGGGCTAAAGGAAAGTGTTATGTTGAAGATCATATTTACCTTATTTGAAATGTTGTGCTTTTTTATTAAAGATGTCAAAAGAGAGATTGTACCAACAAATGGTCGGGTATAATGGTAAGGTAGATTGCACTCCCAAAAGTAGGATTCAGATTTGAACTTTGAAGATAATATTGTTAGTTGAGGCAATTATGAATCCTGAATATGAACCATAAAACAATGATGAAGAATATCGAAAAGAAAAAAGGATACTCTTTAAAAATAAAATTTATTCCTAAAAACCTTTTTTAATTTGTTCTTAAATTGAAGACCTACTCAAGCTAAATTCAAGACGAGATTGAACTTCGTAGTTTTTTTTTTTTTTTGGGGTAAAATGAAGAATATTATTCAATCAACTCTAACCCAAGTGGAGACCATTCCAATCATTTGTTCATTTTATCACAAAGTAAGATATTCTGAATGCTTGATGGGGGAGTTAAGAATTGATGAAGTTCAACTTACAACCTCCTGTAGGTGAGCCACGTGGTCTGCGGAGCATTACAATTCGTCTAAACATGCTATATAGTTCCTTCCTAGTTTTGTCGCAGAAGCTTATTAATTTGTCTTACTAACGCCAAACTGCTAGTTATCGATATTCCTTGTTGTAACAACTAAACCATCTTTATGTTATCAAATTCAAAACACACCTTACAATAGCCATTTGTCTACGCCAAGGAATGACCATCATAGGTAGCCCAAATCTCAGTCGTTAGAACATTGCAAATACAAATACTACGAGAGTAACCCAGGATCTAGTCACCATCCTTATTACGCAATACCCCACTCATCGTTGCTATTGACAACTGACTATCAACCCCAGAATTCACCTTTATCCACCCATGTGCAGGTGGTTTCCAAGTAGCTATTTGGTGCTATTGTTGTAAATCTGTGTCCGACCGACTCTGTTTATTCTACTTAATGACCTTGGTCTAGCTTCTGCTATGTGATAACTCTATAGTGGCCCTTGTTAAAGACAAAACTATTCCGTGCCTTCCACGTCGATTGTTGTTTTAACAAGCCAATACATGCCTATTTAATAAAGATTTGTTCATTATCTTGTGAAAAGCTTATTTTAATAAAGATTTGTTCATTATTTTTGTACGAGATTTGTTTGTCATGGTTAGAAAAGTCAATTTTCTTAGCTGATAAGAGTCGCTAGAAGCCCAGGATTGGGATCTCGTTGGTAAGGCCTGTTTCTGACTTTTTCAAGCCGGTGTTTAGTGAAAAAGAAATTTAACATTTTGTATAATAAGTTAATCATCTTAATTTTCCCAAGAGATTATAGGTAACACCTGGGAAATGAACTTGCCTGAAACTTCTTCTTCCGGCCGGCCGTATGAATTGGTGCTGACTGAGTAGACCGTTTGACCCGCTGACAGATATGAAATTGAAAAAATAATGAATTAGAAGTCCATATGCATGTTAACCCACAGTCATATTGATTTTCTATTCCGTGTAAATTTGGTATGGATTAATATTTATCCCTACTAATATAATTGCCTCGTTTCGCTTGAGAAATAAATGAATGTTTTCAAGCTGATATTATTTTTCTTAAATTAGAAATTTAATTTTAAGTTATCAAATTAATAATTTGTTTTTCAATTATTATCGTTGCAAAGAAATAATGAATTGTGTATTCAAACATAATATTTTATTATTTGGAGCAAATATAACCCTTTTTATTATAAATTTAACAAAACAAAAATTAATTAAGCAAAGCTGCAATTACCTCATTATTCAACTTCCCTTAGACGTCAATACCTGTCATCTCAGGTGTCCTCATTCCTGTTCCCTTTACATTCTTTTTGCATTTAATCCCTCTTAATTTTTAACACGACGTTTAAATGGAGTAATTAAATATAATTAATCATATGGTTAATATTTTTTATTATTTTTACATAAAATTGATTGGTATAACAATAAATTTAACTTTTAAGATTTATATATTTTGTCAATTTAATCCTAATTTTAAAATTCTCTATAAATTTAACCCTTAATATTTATATATTATGTCAATTGATTTTCAATTTATTTAACATTTTCTATGAGTTATTAAACAAGCTCTCAACATTTAAACCTTCTTTTTATTTTAAATTATCATGCATCTTAAGAAATTAAATTGTTGAAAATATTAATTTTCAATTATTTAACTTTTTAATGAGTTATCAAAAAAGCACTAACTCTTCCTTTGCTTGAAAACACTTCTACTTGGCATCAATTGTTTGCTTCGTGTCTTTCTTTTAATATCTACTAGTATGGTTCTTAGTCCACACTTCGTGTTGGGTTGATATTTTGTTGATGTCAAATTATAGAGTAAAATTTTGAAAGTTGAAATATGTCCAATTCCCTATACACTTTGTAAATTTGGAATTTGGTCCCTTACTTTTATTTTCAGGAATTTAGTCCCTCTACTTTTCAAATTTAAAAACTTAGATCAAATTGTTTCCACTGTTAAAGTTCTTCTATTAAATTCATTGGTGTGAAAATTTGTAATTAAAAAATATTCGCTTTGTAGTCATGTAACAATAAAAATAACATTGAAAATACTTATGTGAATTTTTCTTAAAAGCACTCATTCGAACTCGTCATGATAAAATAAACTTTTTTTGTTGGAATGAAATTCTTAAGAAAAATTGGCATCAACGTTTTGGTTAACAATATTAACTTTTTAGACTAACTAATGACATTAAAAAAGTAAAGGAATCAATTATATCCAAAATTAAAGTATATAGATTAAATCTCAAGTTTCAACATAGTAAGGGCCAAAACTAAAAGTATATAAAAGGAGCATGGCAAACTCGAAAGAAATGAGAAGCCACGTGTTAATTTTTAAAACCCTTAAGACATTCAAATTATATAACCATATAATATTTTAATAAAAAAGTTAATGATATTAATTATTTGGACTAATGAATAATATTATAAAAATATAGAGATTATATTATGTTAAAAATTAAGGAAAGAAATAAAATCTCGAACTTAGGCAAAATAGAGGGACCAAAATTAAAATTTAACCATTTTTCTATAATCTATATATATATATCAAAAGGTGAGTTTGAAAAAACTTTTGAGCTGGCCAATATAACTTTTGTTGTTTATTATATTATTAATTTTTTTCATTTTAAATAGTTTTTATTTATTATATTTATTATATTTATAAAAAATAGCTTTAATCTATAATCTATATATATATATATATATATATATATAAGCTCCAATTTGAAAAAAGAAATTGAACTGGTGAGAATATCCTTTATTTTTCATCATATTATTAAATTCATATTTTAAAATAAAAAAGTTGAAGTAAATTAGAAGTCGGGATAATTATATATTTAAAAAAATTATAATTTAATAGAAGTTGTATAATTATTACACATTTAAAAACATTATAATGTAATTTACAATTATTAGTTAAAGAAATGTTGTGCTAATTTTAAAAGAGAGCTATTACTTGGATAGAACTTTAAACATAGTAAAAAAAAAGGTGTGATAATTATAATTTAATTTACAAGTATTAATTAAATTTAAAAATATATATATGCTAATTTTATTTTATTTTATTAGAATTGTTTCAAATTAAAGTAAAATAGAGTTATTACTTTAATAGAATTATAAGTATCTTTAATAAAATTACACACAACACTTTTAACATTAAAATCTAACTTTACCAAAATAGTCATGAAAAATACCGTACTTATAAATAAGATTATGATTCATGTGTTCAATGAATTTATATAATAAATAATTAAAATTTATATTGAAGACGAAGCAATTACTTTCAAAATCATATGGCTTATCGCATTCTTACAAACATTCCTCTTTTTTGCTTTCAATATTTTTCCCTAAAACTCTCGAGAATTTTCAATTTTTCCTTTCCCCACCATAAATAAGAATATTTTTAATTAAACATCTAACAATACACATTTTTATCTATATCTATACAAGGAAGGTCCCATGCCGAGACTCATGTTTTAGTACTTTTAATATATTTAAATTCAGGATTCAAGACTTATATTTTTCTGTATTTTTATAATGTTATTAATTAATTCAAATAGTTAATTTTGTTAACTTTTTGATTAAAATGTTATAAGGTTATATATAATTTAAAAGCGGATTGTGAAATCAAAAAAGATAGAAGTTAAATTCTTAAAAATAAAATAGGAAAATTAAATTCTAAATGTACAAAATATAGAGACTTATAGTTATAGTTGTTTAAACTAGACTAGTTGGTCGGACCAAGAACTGATTGAGGTACCAAATCCGAAAGAGGAATTATACTAGTTGATTTGCGAACCAATATGGATCAATTGAACTCATTTTTTATTTTTATGATTTTTTAATCTTTCCATACAAACTAGTGGCCTGACTAGTTTGACAACTGATGCATTTTTGAAAACTTTGCTTAGGTGACTTTCCAAACACTATCTTAGAGTATATTTTAATCGTCAAATTTTTACTCTATAATTAGACATAAAAAAATAATCAACCCAATGTGAAGCGCGAGTGGACTATATACTAGTACTTCTATATAGGGGTGAGCATTCGATCGAATCGAATCGAATCGAATTGAAAATTTTCGAGTTAATCGAGTTTTCGAATCTCATTTTATCATCCTAACTTTATTTGAAGTTTTCTCGAATCGAGTCGAGTGATATGGAATTCGAATCGAATCGAATCGAATATATTTGTTCGAGTTAAATTTTAAAAAAATAATTTTGGGTCATTTTAACCATTGTCACCCATCGTAATAAAATTTGTCCACCTTAATCAAATTTTTTATTAACTTTCATCACCTCATAATTTATTTATTAAATTTTTATATACTGGTTAGCTTCTTTGCTTGCTTAGTTGTTTCAATTATCTTCAGATTCTTGTCACTATGTATTTTGGAATTAAATAATATATTAAATGTAAAAAAATGATTTTTTTAATAAAAGTTATTTTAAAAATAAAATGTGAAATTGATACCAATATAAAATTTTAACATGAATATTTTATGGCATAATTAATAATTCAATTTTAATATAAATATTCAATATGACTAAACAATTCAATAATATAAATAATATAAAATGTGAAATTTAATTTAATAATATAAATAGTAGATATAAATAAAATTATTACTATTTATGTTTAGTTATTTTTTTGGATAATTATGATTTTTTATTTGAGAGTAAAGGGTGAGAAGTAAAAGTTTAGGGGGAAAATAAAAAGTTTTGGGGAATAAAAGTTTGAGGGAAAGTAAATAGGGGGGAGTAAAATTTTGGAGGGAAAATATTAAAAAAAATTGGAGGGGGGAGGGTTTGGGATAGATGGGAGGTGGGATGGGAAGGGAATAAAAGTTTTAGGGGAAAAGTGGGAGGAAGTAAAAATTGTGGGGAAAATAAAAGGTTTTGAGGGTTTTTGGGAGTAAAATTTTGAGAAAAAGTAAATGGAAGAGTAAAATTTTGGTGGGAAATGAAATTTGGGTAGATTGGGGGGTTGGGAGGGGAGGGGAGTAAAAGTTTTGGGGGAAAAGTGAGAATGAGTAAAAGTTTTGAGGGAAAAGTAAAAAGGTTTGTGAGTTTAGGGTAAAAATGTAAAATATTATAGTTTGATATTCGAATTATTCGAATTATTCGAGTTATTCGAATTCGAAAACTCAACTCGATTCGAACTCGAAATTCGAAAAAAAATTCGAGTTGATTCGAATAACTCGATTAACTCGAATAACTCGATTCGTTTAACTCGAAATTCGAATTTTTTTTCGATTTTTTCGAGTCGAATCGAATTTTGCTCACCCCTACTTCTATATAAAAGGACGGTCCAAAATATTTTTTTGGTTGACACGTGTGATACTTTTCTTCTTTTCTTTATTTTTATAAAATGTTAAATTTTCAATTTTGGTCCCTCGAATATATAAAACGAGTCGCTTTTTTTTTTCCGGTATTTAAAAGAATGGTAAATTTTCAATTTTAATCCTTACGTTACCCATAGACCCAAATTAAAATTAAAATTTGCGGGTAGCATCACAAGTAAAAAAAGCTTAGAAAACCTAAATTTTTAAAAATGAAAGTAATTTAACTAAAAAATACAATTAATCAATACATCCCAGATGTAAAAGAAAGATGAGAAAACCCAAAATCTAGAAAATAAGAGAGTGGAAAAGGGCAAGTCTGTGGTATCAAATTGACAACAGGGGATAGCGGAAAAAAAGAAAAAAATGGTTGCAAGTCTCTTTGGTATCAAATTGAGAAGGGGGATGGAATGCTTAATTTTTGAATAATGCTATTAGAAAACGCGTAGTATCGACTGATTCTATTACAAAACACGTCTTAAGTTTTAACCCCTTCTGTACACTGAAAGGGACATAACAACACCCAAAAATTGCAAAAATGAGACCTATATTGCAAAAATTGCATTCGGGGATTTTAATTTTCAAATTCTGAACTATTCATCATATGTATATTATGGCGGAGCTTTGTTACTATAAATACAAGAGGACTTCATCTTTGTTACAATGCTCTTTCCTTTGATAACAGCCTCGTCCGCCAGTTAAATTCTCCCTGTTTAATTTTTCTTCAATGGCAGTGTCAAAATTTCCGGAAGCCTCATGTATTCTTGAGTTTTAGAGGAACTGATACACGTAAAAGTTTTACGGATCATCTTTACACGGCTTTGGTGCAAGCAGGTATTCATGCATTTAGAGACGATGAAGAGATCGAGAGAGGGAAGAACATACAGGCGATCCTCTCAGCACATTGTTTTGCCAATTTTCTACGATGTGGATCCAAGTCGAGTAAAAGAGCAAACAGGGAGTTATGCAGAAGCATTTGCCAAACATGAAGAAAGCTTCGTGTCCGAAATGAACATGGTACAAAGATGGAGGGCTGCTTTAAAAAGAAGTTGCGGATTTGGGAGGCATGGTTCTACAAGATAGGTACGTTACATGCATAATTAATTAAGTTCATATGATTACCTAACAACTCTTAGCTTATTGATTATTGTTGTGTTAAATGAGACTTTTAAATTTAATCTTTACTAGTTCTTTCTTATTTCACATAAAAAAAAAAGTCATATAAATAGATTTGAAATCTTAAACAAAAAAATTTCGAAACCTAAAATCCTAAGCGAAATCGAATTTAATTTTAATTGATTAATTCCATTAAAATCGAATGACAAACTCCCTTAAACTCACCTCATGGATATGTAAATAAATTAAAAATTATTACGCCATGTTTAATGTAAATATTTATTACATATATAGATTATGCATAATCGCACACCTTGGCGAATCCATCCTTAGCTATCCAGAAAAGTCATCCTAAAGCTTGAGAATTGAATCCCCCACACCAACGAATACAAAGCGACAATGATTGGAAAAATCCATTCATATTGCTAATTTTGTCAACAAAATTTGTGGCTAAATGTAAGAGTAAGACTATAAAGTATAGACAACGGAATGGCAATGGTGATTTCCAGTCTTCCCTTATTACTTTTTTGTTTTTTTTGGACCCAATTAAACATATATTGCAAAAGTTAATATTTTTTCAATAGGATAAATTATTGAACAGATGAAAAATGTTACGTGTACGTTGAGTGTAAGTATTACATTCATTTTATAATTTCTAAATTTAATCGTAATCACATATTCAAGTATATATGTTCGAATTTATATTTTTTTAATCATTATAATATTAAAGGTATCAATCAAACTAAAATTGAATCAACATAATTATTATATTGCTAATTATAAGCAGCATTGCCTAAATACAAAAGAAGACCCTAACAAGGAGCACCTCAACAAGACTACAACAAGATCCCTTTACAACCCCCAATTAACAAAACCCAACACCCTTACAAGCACCTTAATCTATATCACAGGATATCCTCAACCAAAACAAAGCCACACCAACAAGGAGCAAAAACCCCAAGCAAGAGACACGTCGAATACAAACAAACCACCCAAAATTAAAACATAAAAGACAAAACACTAAGCCAAAAAATCACCAAATTTAAATCTATATTTGTATAAATAAACCCCTTGTATTTACACCATTTTCCCTAGAATATTTTGCTCACACTATAACTGTATCTTCCCAAACATTAAGTGCAAAGCAATACTAATATTAGAAAATGTATGAATATGTGTCCCTTTAAGTAAAGACTGGGCCAAAAGTAATTAGACTACCTAATATTTCTTTAGAAGTCTTGAGTTTGTATTCTCCATGGAAAAATGGATAGATAAATCCACTTGACTTCACTTTACTTTTCTACAAGCATTCTCACGTTACATGATAATGATGGTCTTCTGCCACTAAAAGGAAAAAATAAATCATCTTTTTAGAGAATAATCCACGTCATAATTAAGATAGATGGACAGATTGTTAAAGTTTTTCTATCGATCTGTACATTCTAAATAATATAGGAATAATTGCGATTCAATCTCTTCTAAAATAATAAAATTATATATTAATATATAGCAGAATTACACTTTGACCCTACAAACGATTAAAAAATCTGATTAATTTCTTAAAATTGAAAATATCATAAAATACAATATCTGATAATATTATATATTTTAACTTCTCAAAAATTTATAATTCAATTTCAGTCATCAAATATTTTTTGAATTTGCCTCTAAAGCTAGACATAATATAGTATTACATACAACGATTTGGTTTTATTTGTTATTTGTTTAGTGTTCTTTTCTCAAGTATTAATGATATTTTTATAATAATTAATATTTTTTAAAATTTAAATTATGTAGTGATTACCTTCTATTAGTTAAACGCATTTAGGTATAGTGTTTGGAAAGTCACCTAATAATTAAATTTAAATGTAATTGTTTGTAATTGCACAAAGGTGTCATGTTTATTATTCTCATTATTTTTATTAATAATTGTATTTGACTAACATAATGCAAATTATTTAATTTTAACTTTCCTTCCTTTTTTAAAAATTATTTTTATCATTTCTTTTATAAATATAAATTATGTAACTGTGTAATTTCAATTTGTACTACAAACATGACATAAAGAATTACGATCTAATTATACTCAGCCTACGAAACACGTCTAGAGAATTACTATCCTAATAATTATATTTTCATTCAATTACTTTGTGTTGTCCAAACAAATTCTCAGTGAATTAGAATTTTTTATAATATTCTATATATGAAATTATTAAAATGTATAAAACAAATTTAATTCTATATTTGAATAAATAAATAAACCCCTGGTGTTTACACCACCATCCCTATAATATTCTTTTCACTCTATGGTTGTATCTTCCCCAACATTAAATGCAATGCAGTATTAGGAATATGAAAAAAATGAATGAATATCCAATCCCTTCTTTCACGTTACATGATAATGATTTGTTTTTTCGATAAGGAAAAAAAGAAAAGAAAAAGCAGCTATACTTATGTAATAAAGGCTAATTTACAATTACTTTATGATGGTACAATTTTTTCTAATATTATTTTACTACTTACTAATATAAATATTAATATATATATATATATATATCTCAAAAATGTAAAATTTTCAATTCAATTCTCTTAAATTATAAATTAATATATAATGACCTTGGACTTTAATCCCCTAAAAATGAAAAAAAATATATTTAATCCCTTCAATAATGATGAAATTATAAATTAATACATGATGACCTTTTTTTGATATTTTACTCCACACCTCGATCATGACCTGGTTCTACTAACCTAAAACTACTAGGTCGGGTTTTGGGATGTGACAACCTAACCAAAATTTACAAAAAAATGGGTCCACATGCCCATGTGGCCCACACAGCCTAACACATGTCCGTGTGACCCATACGGCCTAGCACACAGCTGTGTGGCATTGACAGTGAGTTTTTCTTCTTCGCACCGTTCGCTATTTTTTGGGCTTATCATTACAAAAGTGGTCGTTTCTGATTAGTGACGCAACGACACACTTGCAGACCCTAAAATCATCATGCAAAATGAACCAATTAACAACTACATATGAAAATCAATTAATAATTTGGCCACACACGCTAAACATTCAGTCTTAATCACTAAGAATCAACCCCTAATGTCGAAACCATTTTTTTGAAATTGGGTCGACTTTGGTTTGAAAATAGAAATCGAAACGGGAGTCACCACCAATCATTTTTTATGAGGTGTGATCAGATCACCTCGTAATTGGGTTGTTTTAATAAAACATTTTGATTTATCAAAAACAACAATTTTAGTCTACGAATTTTGAGAAAACAGGTTCGGGAGTCGGTTATGTGCGAGGAAGGGTTAGCACCCTCGCCACGCCCAAAATTGGTACCTAATTGACTAATTAATGTCTAAATGTTGAAAGCTGAAATTTTGAAAAGATTTTAAAATACGATCCCTTTTATTAATGTTATTAAAAAAACGCTTGAATAAATCGAAAAGGAAGTTAAAGACCTACTTGTCTCGAGGTAACGAAATGTCACATCCCGTAAGTTAAGACACGATATTTGGAACCTTAAAGAATAAGCTTGCCTTTGATTTTCATTGAAATTTCGTATATTTTGAAACTTAAAATGATATTTTGCTATTCAGGTTTAATGAGAAAATTGAAACCCCGTAAGTTAGGGTACAATTTCTCGTATTTCTAAAACGCGAAATATTGCCTTATTTTAAAACTTTTTCTTTTTGAATAATAACGAGTACAATATTTGAACGAGGTGCATTTGCTTTATTTAGGATAAAATACGACAGTTTATTATGGGCATATAAAAAATTTAATGCGATCTTTTGAGTGATGACATGAAATGAAATGACAATAGAACATGGAATGACGATTTATGAATAAAATGATACATTAATGAATGACAAATATACGAGAATATGAATAAACAAATTATAGTACACATAAGGACAATAAGCACACAACATATATCATTTTAACACCAACATTAATAATCAAAGGAAAATAAAACAAGATAACACATAAAACAATTTAAAGTAAATAATAATTTAAAATAAATGATTTATAGGAACAACTCAAAATAAATAATAAAAGTTTCAAATAACAATATATAGGAAAACTTAAAATAAATAATAATAAAACAATTTAAAATAAATAATAATAATAAAATATATCAAACAGTTTTAAAGAATATATATGAAAAGTTGAAAGATATATATAATAGTTTACAATAAATGATAACTTTAAATAAATAATATGTAAAACGGTTTAAAATAAATAACATATAAAAATTAAAATTAATGATGATAAAAGTGCTTTCTTTTTAAAAAAAAAATTAAATGGACTAAGGACGAAATTCAATTCGAATTAAAAATTCGGGGTCTAAATTATAAATGAATAAAAAAGGATTGCCAGGGACCAAAATAAGACGCGCTCAAAGAGCGAGTGACTGATTGGGAAAATATTCCCATCCCTTATGCGCGGCGTTCAACATGGACCAAAGTGAAAAGAACAAAAAATTATGCGGCCAGATTTAAGAAAAAAATAAAAGAAATAGACAAGGGCCAGATTGCATTACGACGCAAAAGCGGAGGGGCTCCACGCACAAATCACCCATTCACTGCAGAAACACGCGGATCCTATAGGCAGACAGGTCGGGTCACGGGTCAGAGGCCAAAACAGCGTCGTTTTGGCCACTGAACTTAAAATCAAAACGGCATTGTTTCATGGGGGCTATTTAAGCCCAAATTTTTTTTAAAAAAATTCATTTTAACCTCATACCAAAAAAAAAAACTCTCCTCTTCTCTCAAAAACCCTCTCCTATCCAGCCTAGGGTTTCGGCCATGGCCACCGCCGTAGCGCCGTCGTGGCCGGTGGCTGGCATTGCGCAAAGGGCATTTTTTAAGCCCATACTTTGAAACACAATTGAAGGCCAAGCCTCCTTAACCCTTAAAAAATTGAAAGAAAAAGGTCTCTCCCTTCCCTTTCAGGTTCGGTTCCGACGACGGAGAAGAAACCTCAGACGGCGAGACCACGATATGTTCAAGTGAGCCTTTTTTTTCCTTAACCCTTAAAAAATTGAAAGAAAAAGGTCTCTCCCTTCCCTTTCAGGTTCGGTTCCGACGACGGAGAAGAAACCTCAGACGGCGAGACCACGATATGTTCAAGTGAGCCTTTTTTTCCTTTTTACTTTATTTTGTAGATAAAATAAATAAAAATAAATACAATAAAACTTAAACGCAAAAATAAGCAGAAATTAAACGAATATCACCTTAAAAATAAAAAGTTTAAATCTTTTTTCTTTTTTTTATTCAATCTTCCGGGGGAAAAAAATACAATGGTCTTGTTTGTTGCTTTTATAGCCGAACCTAGGATGTTTTCTTCTTCTTTTTTTGTCCTTTTGCATTTGTTTTTTTACTACTTGTTGCCTTATTCTTTTGCATGCTGCAGGTGGTGTCAGAGAAACGTCAGACACGTGGAGAGGCGGTGGCGTGTGGCGGTGGGCATGTGAGGAGGCCATGCACAGGCCTAAGGCCGGCGACTAGGAGCGACGGCTACATTAGGGTTTCTTTTTGGCTAATATTTTTTAGGTTTTGTGGGCTAAGGTTGTTAGGTTTTTTTGGTTATTGGGTTTGGGTATTGGTTTGGGCCTTTATTTAATTTGATTTGGTTTTGGTTTTATTTTGTTTTGGGCCCAGGCCGAAATTGGCCTATTACACCTAAAAGGCATTCAAACACTTACCAAGATCGAAACAATCGTTCCTAAGGCTCACCAAACATCGAAGAAGGGTTTTGCACCTCTCGATTTTCGCCTAATAGAAGTACAAGAAAAATTAACCCAACAGAAATCATTCACAAATCGCTAACAAAAGTTCACACTTAACCTTCGTAACCATACGAATAGATTTTTACTTACACCAGAATTTTGATACTGCAGTGGAGAAACTTCCACACACACAAGACTAGATACAAAATTTTAGCGACATAATCACCAAAACAACGATAGCAGATAGATAAAACTAAAGATATGAGAAGAAAGAAAAAAAGAAGATAATTATGGGAAGAAGAAAATAAAAGAAAAGTGTGACGTGAAAAAATAATTGAAAAAAGAATGGGGAAAGTGAGAGACGTGTGAAGAAAGTAGAAGAATTTTGGGGAAAAGCTTTTCATGTTTTAAAAATTATTATGTAACCAAACTGATTTTCTGATAACCAATCAGATTATGCAGAGTTCAAATTTAACTTAACTACTAATACACATGGGCGACACACTTAGGGAGAAACAAAACTAATTTTTGTTATGTACACACGAGATTCAAACATTAGACCTCTGGGTAAGCTGAAGTCTTATCATTGAACCAATAGGCTCATTCTTGACAATAATTGAACGAAAATTATACATAAGCCAGATGTTCAAAGATAGGGGCTAGGAAAAAAATAAAAAAATTCAATGGAAAGGATTCGGACCTAAAACCTTTCAATACAAACACAACACTTAACCATTGAACCAGATCAATTAACTTCACAAATTTTAACAATTCAAAAACAAAAATTTTGGGGAGTTACATAATCTCACCGAGTATCATGTTATGACTAGGTGTCCTCTTGGGAGACGGAACTTCTTAAAATTTCACATGATAGTACCTACCACAGTGGCCAGTCCAACTACCATATGATCACAAGAGAGTTCTACTTACTTTCAGGATCTCCTCAGAGAGGTCCGCATGGAAATCCTATCGTTGGGTAGTTAAATTATCACGCTATCACTATAGACCATTGATGGAGACTGTAAGTCTTGTTTGGTGACCTTCTCCCATTCAATATTTTAAAAACATGTACACGTTTTAATGTCCGATTTCAACATGAATGATCAATATATGCATGGCAAGTACATGTGACATTCTTCTTTAAACTATATGGCATGCTTATCATACATATGCATAGACATAAATATGCAGTAATATAAATATCATCATACTTATCTCATGAATAAATCTCATAAATAAAAGCATAAAAATTTAAAGGCTCTGAATAGCCAAAGTTTCCATAATTTCATTCTAGAAACAATAAAAAATTACAAAATTCACCCCAAAGCATACTTTGGTTCACGTTTCTGTCATCGTCTTTCTATCGCCAATCTCCTACCGTTGGACCACTGCCAGCCTCCTACTATCCGAGCACCACCAACCTCCTACTTTCGAACCATTGTCGGTCACTTGTCAGTTTGGCAGGGTTGGGTTTGCATCGACTCGATCTGTTTGGATGCGCTTCGGTTCTTTGGGTTCTGTCAAAAAATAATATGACAAAATTCCTATGTCTATTTCTAGCTCATTTTATTCTCAAATAATAAAATTAAAACCCTACGTAGAGATGATAGTCCACGATCTAAAATATAGTATTTAATTTTCTAAGAATCACAATTTTGCCAAAATTATCTTAATATACGTGTTGTCACTGCTAGCCACAGTCAAACCACTGCCAGCCTCCTATTGCCTGACCACTCTCAGTCACTTGTCAGTTTGGCAGGGTCGGGTTTGTGTCATCTTGATCTGTTTGGGTATGTTTCAGTTCTTTTCCGTCGAAAAATAATATAACAAAATTCTTACATCTGTTTTTGGTTCATTTTATTCTTAAATAATATAATTAAAACCCTGCGAGGAGATGATAGTGCATGATCTAAAATATACATGAGCGAGAAAATAATAAATTACTTTTTATTTTCTAGGAATCACAATTTTGGCAAAATTATTTTACCATCCATAACAAAATAATATCATACATTCGTTTGTATACCTTCCTCTAAACATGCATACAATTATAAGAATGTCACATTTTATCAAATATAATCATAAATGAAAAAGAAAGCATTTCAGTCTTGGTTTATACTATAAACATAGAACAGTCTGGTGCTTTGATACAAATTGTTGGAAAAAATCTAGTTTGAAAATGATTTCTTATACAGCGAAAAAGAAAAATTTTAAAAATCGACCCGATTTGTGATATTTATTGCAATAAACCCTAAACTAAATTCGCACCTGTGTTTTTGGATAGACAGATCCTTATGTTCTCGACTTTCAACCAAATGATTTTCTCCGCTATTCGCATACCACGAAATGCTTCGAATGTGGGCTTAAATGATTTAGATCAAAATAGAGAACTAGAAATAGTTTTCTTTTATTTTGGGGTGATAACGAAAAATCTGTTCTCAAATAGAAATCGATAGAATTGTTATTCTTAAAAACTAGATGTAATAGTTGATAATTACTTCTCTCTATTTTTCGATAAAGTAACAATATCTTCAAGTTGTGTTAATAGCTCTATCGCTGCCATCTATTTATAGGGAGAAGAAGTAGAACCTTTGTTGATCATAAAAGTTTATTTCAACTGGAAAAGTGATCCCCTAGTCTAGCTAGGAGTATAGAGGCCAACAATCCTAGTCAATAATACTAGGGTTTGTGTCGTCCACCCTTTTAACATAAGGGCTTTTGGGCCTCTCCCATATCAGGTACAATTATAATTACTTTCAGGGCTTTTAACCTAATACTTTGTAATTTGATCCAACCCGATATTTGTTTTTCTATTTCCCAAAATAAAAATCACAATATATTTCTAATTAAATAATCTTTTCAACCCAATTCTAGTTCCATTAAAATCATGATGACTTTACCGTAAAAGAATCTAGGAGAAAATATGTTTAATATTTTTATATTCAACGGTTCAGTATTGTCACAGCCCATATTTTTTATTAATTATTTCGTGAATTCATGAGCAACCAAGTTTGCAGTCTAGTGGTAAGGAGCTTAATTAAATTCTTAGAGATGCCAGGTTCAATCCCCTGCACCACCACCGCCATTAGTCACCATTTTCACCGATTTTCATCTCCTCTTCATTTTTTTCTTAAAACCAAACTGTAACGCCCCAAAAATCCTTATATATTTATTTTTTATGTTTGTGACACAAACATATGTTTGCTTCAGTGGTTATGTGTTCTGGGAGTGTTTAAGGAGTCTTGGGTTCAAGCCTTGACTTGGGCAAAATTTTTTGTTTTAATTGAATAAACCTCTATCTCTAACCAGTAGGCTTATAAATAAATATTGGTAGAATATGTCAGAATGGGCTTGCTGGTCTGGTGGTTAAGTGGAGTGCTAATGTTGCAAGAGGTCTGGAGTTTGAGTTCCTACATGGGCAAAGAGGATAATTTTTGCTCTTTGTTTCGGCAAGAGGTTGTTTTGACTGGGTTTCTGAGTAGTAGTGGCGTGGTGGGGGAGTGTTAGAGTGATTTTAGAAGGGAAATATGGGATTGGAGTGTTGAAGTGATTTTAGAAGGAAAATATGGGATTGTGGAGTTATCTTTCTCCCAATTTCGGTCATTTGGCATAGTTTTTTCTTTTTTTTGGGCCACCGTTTTCTTTTGCTTTTCTTCCCCATTTTTTTCATTTTTCCTCCCTCACCTCCCCATTGTTGTTGCCAAAATTTTAATTGGTATTCTTTCTTCCTCTTTCACTTGCATTTTTCTATTCAATTGTTCAGGATTGCATATCGTTGTGTTGTGCGTGGTTGGTAAGCCTGGAATTGTTGTTAGACTACCAATTCTTTTGCTTATTAATTGATTAAGATGGGTTTCAGCTGGTTTTAGGTGTTAATTGAGAGGCTGAATAGTGGTCTTCAACGATTTAAGTGTTTAGGATCTCTGTTGATTAACCGAAGGTAAGGGTTTTTTTTATGATTATAGTTGGTATACCTCACTGAATTTTGATTAATTATCGATTAAATGTAACTAATTGGAGGGTTACTTTCTATTTTGAAAGTAAGGAATTGAGTGGATTGGGGCTGTCATAGCATTGATTTGTGGTTGGATCGTTGAAGTGTTGAGGGTAAGTGAGCTTTTGTATAATCGTTAATGTTGTCTATTTGACTACTGCTTTTCAATTGTGATTAAATTCGTTCTAAACTCTAGTTGACGTTTTAGGGTGTTGGAGTGATCGTGGTGACATTAGCATCAAAAATGCTTTAGGTGTGTAATCACATCACTGTAAATCCTAGTCGGCGAAAAGCCGATAGATGGGACTGACGACGCCACACGAGCATGGGACCGCTCATGTGGCAAGCCGTGTGATCGAACATGGGCATGTGATCGACGAGGCTAGCCATGTGTGATTCATGGGTAGGGCTGGATTGGGTTGTATGGACCACACGAGCGTGTGGGTCCCATACAAGTGAACCACATGGGCGTGTGGGAATATTGGGCCAGGCCGTTAGATCCACATGGCCAAGGCCATTTTGGGCCGTGTGGGCCACACAAGTGTGTGGGCTACTCTAGTTGACTATTATATCCATATACAATATTTATATATATGTATGATTGTATAAAGAGAATGCTGTTAGAAACTGTACTAATTTTCATGTATGATACCATGATTTGGCATGACATGTTTATATAATGCATCGCATGGGGATGGGTTGATATTGATCGGAGGAAGTGTACTGAAAGGCTTCAAGCCTAACTTACTGGCAGCTCAGCTGCATATTACTTTACGGTGCCACATTCGGTACTACTTGGAATGTAGGGATGAGTGGGTTGATTATATCCCCACATGGAGTGTAGGGTTAGACGGAGATGGAGTGTAGAGGCTTGCTGGGTAGGACCTGTATACTATATAATCTGTTACTGTACTGATTATTATTACTGTAATGGGCCAAGGCCCAAACACATGATTGCTTCTGCGCTGAGGTAGGATAAAGCCTAAACTGATATTGTCACTAATACTGAAAAAGGCTTAGGCCCAGACTGTGATTGTTTTTGTCTGTTTGTTTATTTTAGGATTACACACTGAGTTTTCGTAAACTCACCCTTCTGATTTGACTGTACATGTAATCCCCAGACATAGGCGGATTGGTGCGACGGAGGACTCAGCGGTGGCCACACGACCTATTTAATTTGATTTAGTACTTAATTAAAATTTTGATTTTATTTTGGGGGTATTTTACTGTAATTATGGCCTCTTTGGATTTTTACTTTTAATTTGGGGTTTCTATTGTTTGATTTACAACTGTTAGTAGTAGGAATATTCGAGTTTTCAAAACGAAACAAACGTTTTAACAAAATACGCTCAAATATGCAAACTGTTTTAAAAACTTCCGCATAGAATAAACGTTTTGAAAATTTTCGACTGATTAATTAACATGAATTTAGAATTAACAAGTAATAATGAAAAGTTTCTAAGTGGAAAATGTTTTAAGCAAAGTTACGGTTTTCCAACACAACCTATGGTTTTCAAACACACTATCTTGTGACATCGCCAGATTCGACCATAACATCCAGGCCGGGTTTGGGGCGTTACACAAACTACTAATTATTCTCTCTTATTTTCCTTAGATCGTTATGATTCTAATTTTTATTCTTTTTATTTTTGAATGATGATTTCCCTAGATCATCTTTCGTTGTAAACGAAGCATTGTGGGGTCAAGGACTCATCTTTTCCTTGGAATTTTTCTATTCTTCTTCGTACTGCTTGGATCTATATTCTCTCCTTAGGAAAAAAGCATTTTCACTTGGAAGTTAGATAAGATTCAAGATCTGATTTCTTCCCTTGGAGTTGGAATTAGAATCGAGTTATCGGATCTACTAATCGAGGTGTGGATTTAACTTATTAGAAAAATCTATTTATGGGCTTATCATCAAATAAAATATGAATATTTATTTAGATTGAAAATTTGATAAAGATCTAAATGTTGTGAAATATTGAAAATACACATGTATTCGAAGAGATGCTAAATTGACATCATCATGCACCTTACTATATGTGATACTATGTTAAAATATAAGTGCTGCTATATATATGAAATGTATGACTTAAATACTGTTTCTTTTATGTTGAATCCACACTAGGCTTTGAAAGCTTATCCCTTCAATTTTTTTATTTTTTAGATAACCCTCAAGGTTAGGACATGGGTTGGGCTTCCGAAGGAGTACTCGGATATTTTATGTATACATTTTAAACTTTATTACTTGATATTTTGGGGACTGTTTAATTATTATTTATAGATTGTGGTATGGATCTTGATTTTGGATTTTTGGAACATTTTGCATGATTTGGTTTGAAAACATTAACTAAAATGTTTTATCAAATCAGTACGAAAAACTAGATTTTTCAACAAAATTGCGATTTTGACTTAGATAAACTTTATTATAAATTCAAGTATATGTTTTTACGAAAATTAAACCTAATTGCTTAAAATTTCAATATTTTATGAAATGAATCAAGTAACGATTTTTAGTCAAATAAGATTTTTATTAAATCTTCCGTTACGACATTTTCAAAGTAAGACATTTACTTTAATTAATCAAACTTGGACTTTTCAAGCTTATTCGATTTCTAAATATATCTTTACTAGAAATTCAAAGAGTTACTTTAGTTTTTATCAAGCAAATCAATACACTAGTTCTTTTAAATAAAAGAGGTAACGTTTTTTGGAAAGAAATAGCTAAACTTTTTCCATGCCATTATCATGGCCAATGTGATCTTCGAGATTCGACCATAACGTCTACGCTGGGTTTAGGGGGCGACAAATATGACCAAATAGTTTATTTCCATTTTCAAGCTTAATTTAATTTGAAAAACATAAATTCATTTCTAGGCCATTTTCATTTTACGTTTGGAGAAAACCATAATCATTTCCAAATGATTTTATTTCTCCATTTTCTTTTTCTTTTTCATTTTGGAGATAATCATAATCATTTACAAGTGTTTCACATTTCTCCATTTTCACCATTTCTATTCATTTTTGTTCATTTGATTCAACATGTAATTCATTTCTGGTTTCAACGAGCTAGCGGAGGGACCGATTGGACATATGCAATTAAGGATAAAATGATTTATATTTAAGTTCTAGTTTTTTGCCTATTAATTATAAACTCATTTAGCCAAGAAGTCATTCCACTATAGTATCATGACTGAGCTCTCACTAACGGCATACCATTATGAAACCAACTCGATTAGTGCTCGTCCAATAACCTTGTCATAAGTGTGTTACCTTTATAGGATATCTTTGATCTCCTTGGGATAATGTTCATTCTCCTAATATTATCCTATTTTATCTCACGATAACAATTACATCTTTCATCGTGAAAAGTCAATTACTATCAAATAATAATAAAGTCATTCATCACAAAGACGAACAACACATGACCACATTTACTTTTCATCAATCATGTAATGCCAGTGAGAGAATATCATTTACCCATGTCTCAGGCTATGAATTCCACTATTGTGAATGACTCTACATACTATAGAAGTCGTATAGCCAACATACCAACTTTCGGTTCCTTATCTATTTGAATTTAGGCTTTTACTTACATCAAAGTATACAAGTTACACATACATTGTCTGTTATCCACTTAGGATTGAGACATGTCACACTACGAACGTCACAAGTGAATAAATCTATAAATGAATTCAAGATCTATTCTTCTTGGCTCATGTTCATTGTATTGTTAATCCAATATGTCACATCTATGTTTCTATCTCCTGGGAGTCATCCGCTCTAATGCCTAAGATAAAGCATCTCCCCAATTGGACCTGATAGACAGCATATTAGTTTTTCAAT
The DNA here is from genome assembly GCA_008044935.1 of Gossypium turneri. Taxonomy (NCBI): domain Eukaryota; kingdom Viridiplantae; phylum Streptophyta; class Magnoliopsida; order Malvales; family Malvaceae; genus Gossypium; species Gossypium turneri. Next base: position 52,008,694 of record CP032581.1, read on the forward strand.
TGGTTTGCTTATTTTCAATTAGAAAAAAGACATGTTTAAGTTCGTCTACTAATATAAGTTGTCTTTTTGTATTATGATCCAACCACGTGATACCGCTTAGTATTAGTTTAAACACTAGACAACCAGTGAGCAACATTTGCTTCTATTTTGCTTTGCGTGTAAAAACTATATGGGGACAATTGTACAAAATATATTAATGTAATCAATGAATTTGTTTTATTAACCAATTTGTTTGAAAAAATTACAAGTTTACAAATGAATATATTACACTTAGCGCACCAAATACAATAGTCTCTCACTTTCGATCAATATGTTTTCTCGTCTTGTGGTTTCTAGGCTCCTTGGTATTAGCTATTGTTGCACTGTTGTCACAATAAAGTGTGATAGCTTTTCCCATACCAGGAACTACTTCAAGATCTGTATAGAACTTTTAAAGCCGTATTTCTTCTTTGGTAGCCTTAGAAGCAGCCATATATTCAGCCTCCATAGTGGAGTCAGTAATACAACTCTTCTTTACACTTTTCCATACAATGGACCTATCTCCTAGGACAAAAACACAACCTAATGTCGATTTCCTCGAATATCAACATGTTTTGAAGTCAGAATCAGTAGATTCAATAGGAGTAAGATCTCCTTTGGAATACACAAGCATATAATCCTTCGTTCTCAGTAAATACCTGAGCATATGCTTAACTACTTGCCAGTTTCTTGGTCCTAGATTTGCCTGATATCAACTCACCAACCGTACTGCAAAACATATATCTAGGCATGTGCGTAACATAGCATACATGACACTTCCTACTTCCAAAGCATAATGAACCTTTCTTATGTTATTTTTTTCTTCCTTTGTCCTAGGATAGTCCTCCAAAGAGACATGAAATCCCAATACAGAAGGTTGATTTCCCTTATTTGAATCGATCATTGCATAACACTCCAATATCTTATCTATGTATAAAGCTTGTGACAATGTTATCAGTTTTTTCTTTCGGTCCTTTAGGATTCAAATTCCTAGAACAAAATTAGCTTCTCCCAAGTCTTTCATGCTAAATTGTTGGGTTAACCATAGTTTAACTGATGATAATGTCGCTACATCATTCTGAATTAGTAGAATGTCATTGACATGTAGAACAAGAAAGACCACATTTCCATCCCCTAAATGTTTACAAACACAAGGTTTATCTATGTTTTGCTCAAATCCAAAAGTCTTGATCACTAGGTCAAATCTTTGATTCCATAAGTGAGATTCTTACTTAAGTCCATTTATGGATCTAAGCAGTTTGAAAATTTTATGCATGTTTCCTTTAGCTATATTTCTGGTGGGTTGTATCATATAAAGCCTCTCTTCAATATAGTAATTTAAAAATGTTATCTTGACATCCATTTGCTAGATCGCGTAATCGAGGACAACGTAATGGATAGTAATATGAGGATTGACTTGACATGACCGAAGAGAAGGTTTCTTCATAACCGATACATTCTTTCTAACTATAACATATTGCTACAAGTCTAGCCTTATAAGTTTCCACTTTTCCATCCACATTTATTTTCCTCTTGTAGATCCATTTACACCTTATGGGTTTTATCCCTTCTAGTAAGACTACAAGTTCCCACACTGAGTTGGAATCTATAGAATCCATCTTAGCTTTCATAGCTATTTCTCAGAGCTTGGAATCAACACTTTATAATCATAGTGAAGGAATTTAAAAATGAAAAGGTTGATTCTCCAACCATAGTAGATGGATTAGAAAATGGTGATTAGCCTAGTTAAGGACGTTGATTCTTCAACCATAGTGGAGGAATTAGAAAATGAATTGGTTCCAACTCAAAAATTGTTAAAAACATCAAAACCACTTTTAGTTACAAGAGGAAGGAGAAAAATCCGTAAATCTATTCGTTTTGCTGATATGGTGGCCTAGACAATCCCAATTATAGATGATGATATTCTTGTCACTTATCAAGAAGCACCGCACTACTTAAAAAGTGACAAGTTGAAAAGTGGCATAGATAAAAAGATGTAATCTCTTTGGTAGAACAATACTTGGGAGTTGGCACAATTATTGAAGGGTAAGAAGGCAATTGGATACAAGTGGGTGTATACAAAAAAGAGGAATTTCCTAGCAATAAATATTTTTGCTACGAAGTAAGGTTGGTAGCTAAAGGCTACACTCAGAAGGAAGGAATTAACGATAATGATGAATTAATTTTCCCTGTTATGAAGCATTCTTCCATTAGAATTATTTGAATTTCATAGCAGAGTTGAATTTGGAGCTAGCTCAACTTGATGTAAAGACGACTTTCTTTTAGAAGAGGAATTCTATATAACTCAGCCAAAAGGATATAAGGTTGTTGATGGAGAAAATTGGGTTTGTAAGATCGTTGTATGGTTTGAAGGAATCCCCAAGGCAATGGTATAAGTGATTCGATAGTTTTATGGGAAGGAAGAAATACACCAAAAGAAAATATGGCCATTGTGTGTATTTGCAAAAGCTACAAGATGAGTCTTGCATTTATCTCCTTTTGTATGTTGATGATATGTTGATCGCTTCAAAAGTTCAAAGAGAAATAGATGAATTTAAGACCCATTCAAGTCAAGAGTTAGAGTTGAAAGATATAGGTGAAGCTATGAACATCCTTGGTATAGAGATACATAGAAACAAAGAAAGAGGTAAGCTTTGTTTAGCACAGAAGTAATATCTGGGAAAAGGCCTTACAATAATTTTGCTTGAATGATAATACAAAACATGTAAATATTCCACTTGCTTCTCATCTGAAACTTAGTTTTCAATTATCTCCTAAGAGTGATGAGGAACGAGAATATATCACAAAGGTTCCATAAGCTAATGTAGTTGGGAGCTTAATGTATGCGATGGTGTGTATTTGGCCAAACATTTCACAAACAATTCAAGTTGTGAGCATGTATATAAATAATCTTGGTAAAGGACATTGACAAGCTTTGAAATAGATTCTACAGTATATTATGAAAATCGTAGATGTTCGTTTAACTTTGAGCAGGATAAAACACTTGGTCATTGGTATATGTTGATTTCGATTATACTTCTGATTTGGATAAATATTGATTTACTACTAGGTATTTATTTGCTCCAGTTAAAGCCAGAGTATATAGTAATTTCCAAAGTTGTTAAAGAGACTATTTGGCTTAATGGGTTGTTGGAAGATTTGAGACTTGTTCAAAATTACATTAGCCTTTCCTTTGACAATTAAAGTGCAATTCATGTAGTGAAAAAACAAGTTTATCATTCAAGAACTAAGAAAATAGACCTGAAGTATCACTTTGTGCAGGAAATCCTTAAAGAATGAAATATTTTACTTCAAAATATTACATAAGATGAAAATCCTATAGATATGATATCCAAGCTGATAAAAATAAGTGAGTTCAATCATAGTTTTGAACTTGATTAATATCTTGCAAGTTTGACCACCTTGAATTGTATGGCATTTAAGAATGCATTTGGAAGCACAAATAAAGATAACTTCATCAAAATTGAGGGGTGGAAGATTGGGGAAATTTAGTGGGATTGATAAAGGGGCCAAAGGTAGAGATTTGTTAATTTTTGGCTCCCTAAAATCCCACATTGATGAGAGATAGTTTTATGTTGCCTCTCCATCTTTAAATATTAAGGCCTTAATATACTTTGAGTATATTTTAAGAAATCTTTTAATTAAATAACCACTATTGAAGCAAACATTGTAGAAATAACCACTATCAAAGCAAACATTCTAGAAATAGCCACTATTGAAAGCAAATCTTGAGACGGAAAAAAAAACAACTAACATAAGCTACAAACTATGCCATAACAATCAGATCAAGCACATTATTAAAAAAACACTTCATTTAGAGCAAAAAAATAGCAACTTCTAACGATTTAAGAATTAATTTTCCCATATATATAAATGAACTAATTGTTGTCCTACCAAAATTTGGATTGGAGATAGGTAACAATATTCTTGTCCAACTGGAAGGCCTTAGTGAGAACATCAGGATTAATGGGAGGGTCAGAGCCAAATATTGCATATGCAATCGTGATAACTCCTAAATTTTGCCTGCTGAGACCAGCAAATGCAACTACTTTAGTATTCCTGATATTGAATTGGAAATGGATGTGAACGACAAGGAAAATAAACACATCACCAAGGTTTAGGAATTTGGTGATGAGACAGTTATCTGTGTTGGATGTAACAAAATTGACATAAAATGTGCCTTCCAAAACCATAAGTGTAACGCCTTAGAATTTGGGCCTAGAAGTATTAGGCCTTGAGCAAGGGAATAGTCAGGAAGCTAAGCATAAAAGTTTATGTGAGCTAAGAAATGACACAAAAGTATGTTTGTTTTAGTGGTTAAGGGTCTTGGGAGGAGTTGGAGAAGTTCTGGGTTCGAACCTGGGCTTTAGCAAAAATTTTGGTTTTAAGTTTATAAAACCCTGGATGCTTGGAGGTAGGCCATTTAAATTATTGTGTTAAAAAATAGCACAAGGAAATATGTGATCTAGTGGTTGTGGCATCATTAAGGTTGCAAGGGAGCCTGGGTTCAAGTATTGGCTCTTGTAATTTATTTTGGTTTCTTTAAAAGGAACATGGACTTTGGCATTTAAACCTTTTTTATTAATTAAAGATAAAATGTGAGAAAAAGAGCTTGTGGTTTAGTGGCAAGGTGCCGTGTTGTGTAACTGTGAGGTCTAAGGTTCAAGTCTTAGGTTATGTAATGGGGTGTTACATTTAGTGGTATTAGAGCCAAGTTGCAAAACTCAATTGTGGAATGAGTTTTTAAATTTTTGGATTTTAAAAGGTTGTTTTCGAATATGTGAAGTGTTTTGATATACTTCTTCTGAGAAGTGTGGCACACTAAGTCTCCAGCGCCGAATCCGTAAGTTTCTAAAACTGTTGTTTGTGTTCATTGAAAAGCAGTAGATAGATATACTGTGATTTCTTAGACATTAGATTGTACTGCTACACTTAACTTAGAGTTTGTATTTATTCTATGTGTATTCTAGAAATGATATGTGTGTGATATCCATCTGCTCCGATGAATAGATGGTGTGGTGAGTGCTTGTATTATTATTAGGACGAAATTTGAGGATGAAATTTCTTTAAGGGGGTAGAATTGTAATGCCCCGAAATTTGGGCCTAAAAGTATTGGGCCTTGAGCAAGGGAACGGTTAGGAAGCTGAGCATAAAAGTTTATGTAAGCTAGGAAATGACACAAATGTATGTTTGTTTTAGTGGTTAAGGGTCCTGAGAGGAGTTGGAAGAGTCCTGGGTTCGAACCTGAGCTTTAGCAAAAATTTTGGTTTTAAGTGGATAAAACCCTGGATACTTGGAGATAGTCTTTTTAAATTATTGTGTTAAAAAATGACACAAGGAAGCATGTGATCTAGTGGTTGTGGCGTCATTAAGGTTGTAAGGGAGCCTTGGTTCAAGTCTTGGCTCTTGTAATTTATTTTGGTTTTCTTTAAGAGGAACCTGGACTTTGGCCTTTAAACCTTTATATTAATTGAAGATAAAATGTGACAAAAAGAGCATGCGGTCTAATGGCAACGTGGCGTGTTGTGTAATTGTGAGGTCTGAGGTTCAAGTCCTAGGTTGCGCACTGGGGTGTTACAATAAAGATCTCCGTTGCACGAGGGTGCGTGTGAGGAGGGTTAAGGCCACCATATGGATCATAGTCAATTTGAACTAGAGATATGCCGAGAGTGTTAAGTCTCAATATTTGTGCCACATTGACAGGAGTCACAGTTGATCCAATAGGATTTGAGATGTTTCTAGGGATATTAAGCCCTGAATAGAAGAAGCCTTCTGCATTGGAAAGCTTTGGGTCCTTGCAAAATTTCCATTTACAAACATTGCATGAAATAAAGTAAGGTTAGTTAATATCGTGAGTCTATGCAAAAATATGAATTCTTATGAAGAAATTGTTACTTCAGATAAAAGGCTCTAGCGTCTTGCAGAATTATGGACTTACTACCAAGGGGGTTTTAAGGATGTTACACCACCTATTGACCTTGAACCAATTGTTAAATGCAAAAAACAGAGTACGAGCAGAAGTGACAGTGGAAGTGGCCACTTCTGATCAAACTATGATAAAACATAGAAAAACAGGGAACATCAAAATTGTCTATGTAATTCGATTTCCCTACATCTATAGAGCCTAGATCAGTGAGATGAATCCACTATCTTTGAACTTTATATAACCAGTGATCCTAGTTATAATACATCCCAGTGACGAATCATCACTTTTATACTTTAAAGGCTATATCTCTCACCACTAAATTCTCCTATGAGAATTTAGTTTGTAAAACCATTAACAAAAGGTTTTACTATCTCAAGTACACTCTTACAAAAAAATGTTCCTCAATGAACTAATATGTGCTTTTGTAACGACCCAGTTTCTAATGGCGTAAAAAACGGTGATTTTGGGACCCTATTTTCTAAAAACTGAGTCCGTAAATATTCAATAAAGATATTTTTGGGGTTATTATACTGATGAATTGAAATTTGGTTAAGTCATTTAACCAAAATTGTGAGTAATTATGACTTAGGGACTAAATTGTAAAAGTTTAATTGTTATAGATTTCTAATTAGGATAAGGCTTGGGGACTTAGATAGAAATTATCCAAAGGATTAAAATGAAAAATAAACCAATTCTAAATTAATGATAGTGGGATATGATATTAAGTGTCATTAACTTAAGTTAATTAAAGATTAAAGTTTAATTGATCATGATTAAATAAATTAATTAAGATTAATTAAAATTAAACTAAGTATCCAAAGGAAATTTTATGGGAAAAGATGACAAAAGTCATCATGTTCCTCACAAAAGCCACCATCCACCTTAGAAGTCATTGATGAAAGCTTAAAAACATAGTTTTAACATTCGACCATCTTTACAAGTAAGTTCTTAACCATTTTTCTTTGATTTTTATAGATTTTTTTAATCTTGAGAGCTTGATTTAGCTAACCTAAGAATTAATTTTATCAATTGGAGAAGTTTTGATAAGATGCCATTATTGAGAATTGGATAATTTAAGTGTTAAATTTATAGAAATTAAGCTTAATTTAAGAAAATGACTAAATTGTAAAGCTTAATTGTTAGTTTCATACATTAGAGATCGACTTGAATAAAATGAAATACTTTCATGAAATCAAATTCTAATCTGACTCCCTAAATTGAAAGATATGTTTGTCTTAGTTTTAGGGACTAAATTGAATAATTTGCGATATCTGTGAAATTTTGTATTTGATTCTGATTTGGCTGAAATTTGATAATGTGATATGTTTTATTATTATTCATAGCTAACGAAAACATCGAATCCTCGAGAAGGAAAAGAAAAGCAAAACTTGTCGATTTGTGATGCGTAAAATTTAGGTTTGTACATTTATGATTTAAGTCCGTTTTAATTTATTACATTTCATGTAAATCATATATAGGAGTTTCAAGGTGAGTATTTAGTTATAAATTAAACTATTAAATTGAGCTTGAATTTGAGTTTCTAAAATAGAGGACTAAAATGAATAAATTGTAAAATAACATGAATTGCTTGAACTATGATATGTATTATGGGATTTGAGTGAAGACATATGCTGAATGATATGAATTGCCTATGTTATGTTAATAAATTGAGTTGTGACAGTGAATATGTTTAGTGATTGTACTAAATTGTAAATATAATTGAATACCCTATTAATTAGTTGGGTTGAGCTTGATATAGTTGGGATGCCATAGGATTAGATTGAGTATTAGATTACACGCTTATGCCCCAGGATGCATTTCGTGTGCCAGATATGCGCTTTGTGCTCTAGGATGTAGTTCATGCACCATTATTCACATACATGCCAGTTTATCGTATTTTGATTTATCCAATGATGCACTTCGGTGCTAGTTTGGTGTGTTGGTTGGACAATATGAGTATTCATCTGAGTTTGAGTCAAGTTAATAGGGGCTACATGTAAGAAGTTAGTAAATGATTCAGATAAGGTAATATTTCATACTATCGAGCAAAACTTTTAGGTATGTAAATTGAAATAAATAACATATATATATATATAGTTATATTGTGATTCTAACTGAAAATGAGCCCTAAAGGCCGAAATGAATACAAATGAGTGATCAGATTACAAACCCGATTCAAAAAGTATGAAATTGGTATGAATTGATTGAGTGTTAATGGCTAAATAAGTTGAAACTAGTTATAAATGATGAAACATTGGTAAGGTTGTGTTGGACTTAATATAAGTATGTGTACATATGTAAGTTGATGGTTATAATTTGCTTATCACCTTAGATCAAGAATTTTATTTGATTAATATGTACATATAAGCAAGTTTTCTATTGAATTGTAATGTTAATGCTTGTAATTATATATTGGATCCTAAATGTACTACTAAGCCCTATTACTCAGTCTACAATTTGTTTTCTCCATGCACAAGTGTAGGTGATTTTTGAAGCCTCGAGATTTGAAGCCAGCATCCAGACTATCATATCCAAGCCAACAAAGTTTGTATAAAGTGACTCATTTTGGTCTTTTGGGCATGTACCTAGGAACCTTAGGCTAAAAGTCTCAAATGTTAAGTTACGTATGATATGATCCATTGTTAATGATTTGAACTTATGTTTAAATGAATTCTAGTTGGTGTGGGATATATATGAATTGGTTGTATGAAAATGTATACATGTGATTTTAGGTTCCTTTTAACTCGCAAACAAGTTGATTTTGGAAGAAATAGATTGTCACGTTGCGACGATGAACTTCTGACATCGCGACGAGAAACAAAGCAAGGTTCTTGTGGCAACATCATTGTTTTGAAGTCAGGACAAGCACCAAACAGAGATTTGTGTCACGACAAGGAACCCCTGGCATTGTGATGTCAACCCAAAATTTTGGAATTCTTACAATTAGGTTCTTTTTCAACCTTGGGTTATCAAAAGAGCTTTCATAAGCCCGTATAAGATTCAAAAATGATTATGTATCGTGTTATACAAATGTTTTAGTTATATTTGAATGTTTAACAATTTGTAATTTGATCGTAGTTGCTCTGACAATGAATGTGGCACCTTAAAACTCAAACCCGGTGATCAGGTCGAGTATCGAGGTGTTGCATCTCTCAAATACTTAGTACATAAACCTATACAAGTCTCTCAAATATATAGGACTTTTTGAGACTTGCTAGCATACCAAAGATTGACCACAATCCCTTCTAGACAACAACTAAAATAGCTAAATATAATATTATAATAATGACCAAAGTAAGTTGGGTTGTTGGAAGATAAGTTTTCAAGTTTTGTCTCAATCTAACATCCTTAACTTTAGAAATTTGGTACTCTCGATCCGGTCTGGTCCTTAGGATATGTTTCTCCAAGTGAATTGATATTCATTGATGGACTTGAATAATCCCACAATATAACACAACCTAAATATTTGTTTCAATAGATTGATAACTTTCAAATATGGCAGTTACTTTCTCTGATGCAGTGGTGATGGAAGTGGGCATTTCCATTGGCAAATTGCAACGATGTCAAATATTTGCCTCAACACCATCGTTAAATGGTAACAAAATTTTAATGGTGAATTTCCATATTAGTGACGCTAAAATTTGAGTAAACTACCTATTAATCACTCTAAATAGGGGTCGTTCCTATTTTGGTGACTCTAAAATTTTTCGTATAAATGCACCATTAGTCTTCCGTTACCATTTACTAGTGGAGTGACTAGTTTGATAAATTTCTTTTTTGGGTGACCAAATTAACAAAACAAAATTGGGTGACCAAAATAGAGACGAGCCCTATTTAGAGTGACTAATGATATAATTTACTCTAAAATTTTTAACATAAAATAACAAGACATACAAATAAAATAATTTAATTGATTTTAAGGTTTGAGCCTAATTTTGCTTGGGTTGGGGCTAGTATTCAGGTAAACTTTCCCAACAATAATGGCCCTAGGATTCAAACTCAATCCAAATTCTTAGGGAAAAAGTCCAGGGCTACTTTTTTCAACCATTTGTTAGTATAATTTAATTGATGTATATGATATATAAGATTCACCCATTATTTATTAACCAATAAAGATTAATAATTATAAATAATAATGAGTAAAAATTGGTTAACTATAAAATGGATAATTTTTTAATCAATAAAAAAATTAGTAGAAAAATGATTAAGTTAATTATAAATACACTATGATGAGTCATAATTCTCGTAATAAAGTATACATAATTTTTTTAGAAATATAACTTATAAAATGACCTAATATGATAGCTTACAAGAAAGTATTGACACCAAAAACACCACGTGATATGTTAAGTGGGAGGTTGTAACACCAATTTAAAATAATCGCTATCAAGAAAAATAGCAACTATCAAAAGCGAATCTTGATACAAAATGCAAGACAAAAAAAACTTAAAATGGAAACATAAGTCACTAGCTCTTAACATTGCAGGTACACTAGCAAACTAGAAACCATGCCATAACCATCAGATTAGGTACATTTTTAAGAAAACCACACATTATTTATTACAAAACAATCACAACTTCTTATGATTGAAGAAATTTTATTCCTATACATTTAAATGAACTAATTGTTGTCCCACCAAAATTTGGATTGGAGATAGGTAACAATATTCTTGTCCAACTGGAAGGCCTTAGTGAGAACATCAGGATTAATGGGAGGGTTAGAGCCAAATACTGCATTTGCAATCGTGATAACTCCTGGATTTTGGCTGCTGAGACTAGCAAATGCAACTGCTTTGGTATTCCTGATATTGAATTGGAAGTGGATGAGACCGACAGGGAAAACAAACACATCACCAGGGTTTAGGACTTTGGTGATGAGGCGGTTATCTGTGTTGGATGTAACGAAACCGTCATAAAGTGTTCCTTCCAAAACCCCAGGATCTCCGTTGCACGAGGGTGCGTGTGAGGAGGGTTTAGGCCACCATATGGAGCATAGTCCATTCGAACTAGAGATATGCCGAGAGTGTTAAGTCCCAGTATTTGTGCCACATTGACAGGAGTCACAGTTGATCCAACCGGATTTAAGGTGTTTCTAGGGATATTAAGCCCTGAGTAGAAGAAGTCTTCTACATTGGCAAGCTTTGGGTCCTTGCAGAACTTTCCATTTACAAACACTGCATGAAATAAACTAAGGTTAGTCAATATCGTGAATCCATGCAAATATATGAATTCTTATGAAGAAATTGTTACTTCGGATAAAAGGCTCTAGCGTCTTGCATAATTATGGACTTAAAGATACTAGTCAACAAGAGAGTACTGAGAAACAAAACATAATATAAAAATAGCGTACCACCATTCTTGGTGTCATTGATGGCTACACAGAAATCTTGCAGGGGGCTGGGATCAGAAGCTGAGGCTAATAAGGAACTGAAGGCCAAGATGGCAAAAGCTACAATGAAAAGTTGAAGTCGTTTCATCATAATTGATGTGCAAGCACGAAATGTATGCTACTACTTGGGAACGGGGTGGGAAATCCTGCATGGCAAACAGGTCTATATATAGGCATTGAAACAAAAGAACTCATCCTGATTTGCCTTTCATCAAGTACGTGAAGACTAGGCGTTTGCCTTCACAATTAGTTATTTCTTATTAGGAGGTGATGTTAGATTTGTAAAATAATTCTAAAAATAAAACTTAATAAACCAGGTTCTATCATGTCAAATCATCAAGAATAAACCAAGAACAAAACTAGATGCAGAAGCGTACTTGAATCCATGAATTCCTTGAAATTCTTCCAGATCTTAGGGATTTGATCTTCCAAATTAGCACACAAGAAATTCAGAGAATGTTTGCTCTCTCTTTCCTAAGGATGGGATATTAGAAAAGATATCTTGTTGTGTAATTTGGGGACCATAACCCTAATATTTATAACCTTGACATATTAGTTCTAATTCCTAATTAGCCCATCAGTAATTAGAATTTGATTAGAACTCAATTAGTAGAGTATCTACACATATTTGACCCATACTTTATTTAATAATTAAAGCCTAATAAAACTTTAACCAAATTAGATCACTTTTAATTTTGGCTAACCTATAATGATAGTAAATAATAACATGTAATTACCCTTATTATATATGTGATGTCCATATCTTCCAATAATCTCCCACTTGGACCACATATATATAATTATTTCTCTATAATTACAAGTCATTGTATAACCTTATGAGCTCAAAATTTTACTATCATATCCAAAAGGTATTTCGAACAATCTCGTCCATTAATTATGTTAACATAGAACCAAGGCAACTTTCGTTACATATATCGTTACTAAATCCATCCATGATCACGTATATTAACACAACCAAATAACATAGATCAAGTATGGATGTGTAGCATGAAAATTACATGCAATATGATCTAAACATGTCTATTTCCAACTGGTCCTCCTTAGTGAGATCAAACCTTACCAAAATCAGAGTGAATAAACCATATAAACTTTATTTCTACAGAAAATAAACTTAAGATCTTTAAACTGAAATAACTGAAAATGTGTCTATAACATAAAAGCATTTAAAAATATAAATTCCCACTAAAACCAAATATCCTTTAAATGACATTACACCCATATGAGCGGTGTGCTCTTATAAAACCTTAGGTGTAGTTTCTTAGTAAGCGGATCCGCAATCATGGAGTTTGTCCTAGTATGCTTTATAAGCACCTAACCACTCTGAACTTTTACTTTAACAACCAGGAACTTAAAGTCTATGTGTTTTTACTTTGGTGTGCTCCTGTTGCTATTGTAATAAAAGACTGTAATTTGTTTTCACAATTTGCACCTTAGTGACAAAATCTTGTATCCATGTTCCATCAAAATCAGAGTCTATATACTTGTGATCTCTAACTGATTAGACCTCCGATATGTGAGCATGTAATCTTTTGTTCTCTGAAAAATACCTTATAACCCTCTTGGATGCTATCCAATGGTCCAACCCAGGGTTGCTTAAAATATCTGCCTAACATCCCAATAGTGTACACCATATTCCAATGTAAACAAACCTGAACGTACATTATACTTTCCACTGCTAAAATGTAAAAAATCTAATGCGTTTTTGTAATTTCAAAATCATTCTTGGGGCATTGATTGAGGCTATACTTATTATTAACAAGCGGTATGTCATTAACATATAAAACCAAATATAGAACTGTACTCCCACTAAACTTATGGTATATATGATTATCAATAAAATTCATCTATAAACCGAATGAGATAATCATTTGGTAAAATTTGTAATAGTATTGACGAGAAGTTTGCTTAAGCCCATAGATGAAGTTCTTTGCAAATCATTAACTTTGCATCATTAGACACAAAGCTTTCTAATTGCACCATATAAATGTATGATCAATGTTACCATTAAGAAACTATTAACTTAATATTCATCTAATGTAGCTTAATGTCAAAATATTCCACTAAAGCCATTATAACCATTTCTCTAGTGGACCTTTTTAATGACATTTATTCTTGAGGTTGTTGAGTTTGTCTTTGAGGTTGTTGAGTTTGTTCTTCTGGAACAATTACCTCGTCTTGAATAAGGAGCTGTTCAACATTGTCTTATTGAGGTTCTAGATTCACTTCTTAATCAATAATAGGTATGAGAATCTAAACATCATCAAAAGTGATAATAGGAAATGAGTTAGAATTCAATTCCTCATTAAAAGCAATGTCTTTAACCTTATTTCTCCCTCCAAATTCAACATCCTAAAAGAATGTTGCAATTCTCGTCTCAAAAATATTCCTAATTGTAGGATCATAAAACTTATAGCCCTTAGATTACACAGAATTTTCTTAACCCTTAACTTTATAGACATCAAAGAAGTCAGAAGTTATGTCATTTCAACCTTATCGCTTTTAGCAAAACGTTTCTCAATTTCATCAAGGAAACCTTGACCTGAGTAATCTTTTTATATTTTATGCCCCTAAAGGCTTCTGAAATGTTGTACTTCATGATCATTAGACTTTTGCAATTTGAACGATCCCACCTCTCAAAATCCCTTTTAACATAGAGGGTGTTTTTCGTAGTGAGAGGTGCGAGTAGTTCTTCCCTTAGTGCAAGGTCTATGTCCATACAACCAAGCACTATAAGTGCCTTTTCCATTCATTGAAATTAGTCCATTAAGCATGGGTATAGAATTTATATTAGCATATATTGTGGCAGTAGAAGATGAATTAGCTGAATATAGAACAAAAAAATAAATAAAAATAAGCACACATCAATATCCATAAGTAAACAATAAATTCAGGATAATGGCCAATCCCATCTCAAGATACTAAACACAACATTAATATCAAGTCTTTGGACAGTAATATTAACAGTAAGTGATACTCTTGTTGTAGCAATCAAACATTGATAATAAATTATGTCAAACAATTAATTAATCTTTGGACTAACTTATTGCTCACACAAAATACCTTATAATGTCACACATTTATCACCACAGATGCCGTTGAAATTCTGCCAAATATTAACTTACCTTTGGGTCAATTAATAAACGCATGAATCACAAAAACACATAATCATCTTGATATTTCAAATAAACTAATCTACACAAAAAAGGTCACTTTGGCAGTATTTTGTCCTTAATTAAAACCTAAAGTCAAAATAATCAAAATATTTAAAATATTAGACATCCTTAATTAAAACCTAAAGTCAAAATCTCAAAAAACAAAAACAAAATCACAATTCATACAAAAACCATATCAATCATAATTTAACACAAATATTTGAAACCAAATAAGATGCCATAAACCTAAGATTAATAGAACCAAACTATAAAACCAAAAGAACAAATATGTATATAGTTGGCATGAATTAAGAATAAAAAATAACCAACTTAAAAAACGAATATCCATCAACTTCAACGATATCCATCAAAATTAAACTATAAAAGATATCTTATTGAATAATGGTTATAAACACCTATTCACACAAACTATAATCATGCATTAATCCTCAAAATCATTGATATGCATATAATATATATACACATAATATATACACACAATTATAATAATATAATAATAATACTGGCTTGCCTTACATATTTCATGTAAACTCAATTTTATATTCATGACTAAAGACATTATCATAAAACTTCTTTATACGCACAAATACTTAAAAAAATCCATAACCACTAAATATAAAAAGAATCTCAAATTATATAAAAGCCTTTATATGAAAATTCATAGCCATCATATTTTAAAAAAATCCCAAATATTTTAATTTTAGTCGGGTTCCATAAGGACTAAAACTTATTTAAAATAATTATAACAGAAACCAAAAGTAATCATTCGTATATATGAATTGAATTCAATGGTGAATATAATTCATTATGAATAAAGACAAAAGATGATAATTCCATATATATTCAACCACAAACAGAAAATTTAAAACAAATAGTGCGAAAAAAACATCTTACCAACATTCATTTATTCGATTATCAAGTGAATTAACTTTCAAAACCAATTATATAACCCAATTGGAATTCTTCAATTGCAAAAAAGTTGTAAGTATGTAACTTTAATTTAATAATGACTTTAACCAAAATTTGTAAAATAATTGTATGAAAAGAAGAGAAAGAAATCTCACAAATCATTTTTTATCAATTGATTATAAATAAATAAATAAATAAACTTCATCTTTCCAATAGCATATGCAAATATTAAACTAGATTATATTTATAAAACTCTAAAACTTTATTTAAAGAATCAAAACCCAAAAATTTATCAGGAATATCAAAGATTCAACATAATATATAATTAAAATATCAAATCCATAAAATTAAAAAGGAAAAACGAATCAATCCAAAAATAATAAAGAATCAATTCATTCTCAATGATTCAACATGACAAAGCTTGGATGCCACTTGTTATATTTGTAAAATAAATCTAAAAATAAAACTTAATAAACTAGGATCTATCATGTCAAATCATCAAGAATAAATTAGAACAAAACTAGATGTGAAAGCGTACCTGAATCCATGAATTCCTTGAAATTTTTCTAGATCTTGGGGATTTGATCTTCCAAATTAGCACACAAGAAAATTTAGAGAATATTTGCTCTCGCTCTCCTAAGGATGGGATATTAAAAAGATATCTTGTTGTGTAATTTGAGGACCATAACCCTAATATTTATAACCTTGGCATATTAGTTCTAATTCCTAATTAGCCTATCATTAATTAGAATTTGATTAGAACTCAATTACTAGAGTATCTACATATATTTGACCGATACTTTATTTAATAATTAAAGCATAATAAAATTTTAACTAAATTAGATCACTTTTAATTTGGGCTAACCTATAATGATAGTAAATAATAACATGTAATTATCCTTATTATATATGTGATGTACATATTTTTCAACGGCTGAATCATTCTTCAACCACTACACTTTCTAGTTCTGTTCTCCTCGTACATCATTTCAATATATGTCTAAAATACTTAAGGAGATTAGATTTTTTCGTAAATCAGGTACATACCTGACATCTGAGAGTGCCCTAATCCTCCCATCGTGTATCCTAATTTTAACAGTACCAATACCAATTACCTTACTAGATGAATCGTTTCCCATGCGCACAACTCCACCTTCAACTGAACTGTATGTGGAGAACCATTCTCTATTGGGACACGTATGGAAAGAACATCCCGAATCTTGGATCCACTCAAATGTAAGCTTGGAGTTATCACTCGTTCACACTAACAAGAAATCGTCACTGCTTTCATTGGCCAAATTAGCACCAGCTAGATCTTTCTCGTTACTCTCAGCAGCTATTTTATTTTGCAGTTTATAACAATCTGTTTTGACGTGACCTAACTTTTTACAATAGCGACACATTTTGTCTAGTTTCTTTAATGCTACCAAAATGGAAGCTTGCCTATCTACCTTGCTATCCAAACCAAACTCATTGTCGAGTTTGTCTCTACTCAACAAATGACCCTTCACATCTTCGAACGAGAATTTGTCTCAGCTATAAACAGGGTCTCCCTGAAAGACTTGTATGAAGGGGGTAAAAAGCACAATAATAGCATAGCCTGATCTTCATCGTCAATATGAACCTCAGCGTTCTTTAAATCATTTAAAAGAGTAATGAATTGACTGATGTGATCTCTAAGCAGCTCACCTTCGTTCATGCTAAACGTAAATAGACGTTGTTTCAACACTAAACGGTTAGCCAGAGACTTATTCACATAAAGAGTTTCTAACCTTTTCCACAAGGTGGATGAGGTCTTCTCCATCAATACCTCCTGCAATACCGTATTTATGAGGCACAACTGGATTGCAGACAAGGCCTTTTCATCAAGCTCTTCCCATTCTGTTTGATTTAGATTCTCAGGTTCTTTCCCGGTAGCAACCCTTTTTCAAGCTGGTTTGAACTAGAATTGCCATCATTTTAACTTGACATATATTAAAATTTGTGACACTATCGAACTTCTCAATTTCAAACCTTGTTGCCGCCATCTCTGAACGGAAATTGAACTAGCTGTCATACCACTTGTTGGGGATCAACCCGATTAAGAAACGAACAAGTAAAAATAGCGGAAGAAATTGAGAAATTGAACACACAAATTTAACATGGAAAAACCCCTCTAAAGAGGATAAAAAACCACGGGCAAAGATAATTTTACTATAATGGAAAAAGAACGAAGAGTACAAAAAATAGAAATAAAAACCAAACCCCGAAAACAAAGAACCCGCAAAACGTAAACATAAAATTCTCTAAATGTGTTATGAGTTCTAATCTCTAATGGGTGTATTTTCTAATATTGTAAAAGAGCCTATTTATAGGCTAAATTCATAGGTCAAATAATAATAAAATAATCTAGACTAATCAGAGTTTGATTGAAACAAATAAACAGAGTTTAACTGAAAGATAATTTCTCAAATTTGACTGAAATAGGAGTTATACTCAACAAACACCTTGAAATGTATGGCGTTTAAGAATGCATTTGGAGGCACAATTGAAGATAACTTCATCAAAATTGAGGGGTGGAAGATTGGGGAAATTCAATGGGATTGATAAAGGGGCCAAAGGTGGAGATTTGTTAATTTTTGGCTCCTTAAAATCTCAAATTCATAAGAGATAGTTTTATGCTGCCTCTCCATCTCTATATATTAACGCCTTAGTATACTTTGAGTATATTTTAGGAATTCTTTTAATTAAATAACCACTATCAAAGCAAACATTGTAGAAATAACCACTATTGAAAGCAAATCTTGACACGGCAAAGAAAAAACATGACACAAGCTAGAAACCATGCCATAACCATCAGATCAGGCACATTATAAATAAAAACACACATTATTTAGAACAAAACAATCACTTCTTATGATTGAAGAAATTTTATTCCCATATATTTAAATGAACTAATTGTTGTCCCACCAAAATTTGGATTGGAGACAGGTAACAATATTCTTGTCCAACTGGAAGGCCTTAGTGAGAACATCAGGATTAATGGGAGGGTTAGAGCCAAATACTGCATTTGCAATCGTGATAACTCCTGGATTTTGGCTGCTGAGACCAGCAAATGCAACTGCTTTGGTATTCCCGATATTGAATTGGAAATGGATGAGACCGACAGGGAAAACAAACACATCACCAGGGTTTAGGACTTTGGTGATGAGGCGGTTATCTGTGTTGGATGTAACGAAACCGACATAAAGTGTGCCTTCCAAAACCACAAGGATCTCCGTTGCACGAGGGTGCGTGTGAGGAGGGTTTAGGCCACCATATGGAGCATAGTCCATTCGAACTAGAGATATGCCGAGAGTGTTAAGTCCCGGTATTTGTGCCACATTGACAGGAGTCACAGTTGATCCAACTGGATTTGAGGTGTTTCTAGGGATATTAAGCCCTGAGTAGAAGAAGTCTTCTGCATTGGCAAGCTTTGGGTCCTTGCAGAACTTTCCATTTACAAACACTGCATGAAATAAACTAAGGTTAGTCAATATCGTGAATCCATGCAAATATATGAATTCTTATGAAGAAATTGTTACTTCGGATAAAAGGCTCTAGCGTCTTGCATAATTATGGACTTAAAGATACTAGTCAACAAGAGAGTACTGAGAAACAAAACATAATATAACAATAGCGTATCACCATTCTCCGTGTCATTGATGGCTACACAGAAATCTTGCAGGGGGCTGGGATCAGAAGCTGAGGCTAATAAGGAACTGAAGGCCAAGATGGCAAAAGCTGCAACGAAAAGTTGAAGTCGTTTCATCATAATTGATGTGCAAGCACGAAATGTATGCTACTACTTGGGAACGGGGTGGGAAATCCTGCATGGCAAACAGGTCTATATATAGGCATTGAAACAAAAGAGCTCGTCCTGATTTGCCTTTCATCAAGTACGTGAAGACTAGGCGTTTGCCTTCACAATTAGTCATTTCCTATTAGGAGGTGAATCATTCTTCAACCACTACACTTTCTAGTTCTGTTCTCCTCGTACATCATTTCAATATATGCCGTGGAATTGGTCTTAATTCACTCGCAGTTCTAAACATTTTCTTATCCAGGCTTTGACTTTTCCTTCTCAGACTAAAGTTGATGGGGAAAAGGAGGTGCTGAAAATACATTATTATCTTATAATTTGCTAGTGACAAGAAAGTTTTCTTGTAAAATACTTCTTTCAAATATATATATTGCATCAAATATGAACTCAAGAATAATTCCATCTGGCCTTATGCAAACAAATATATATATATATATATATATGTAATTTTTTATTCAGATAGTGGGAATAATTTAATTTCGATTTGGAGTTGCTGCAAGCAGCCGGCAGTTTTGTATGTAAAACTGAACTCGGTCAATCTTTTAGTTAGCATGATCAAGGAAATGCTATGGAGACGAAAACTTAAGCTTGATTAAAGGCTTCTAATTGTGTCTGTAATCAACATGTTATATAATCTCAGTTGACATAGTCTATTCTGGCAAGTTCATTTGTACTGACATCTGTGCTTATCACATCCACAACATTGTCAATTTCTTGCAAGTTCAATGAAGCATGCATGCAAGAGCGAAACTTTCCGAGTCTGTTGATCACTTCAATTACCCAAAAATGAGCTTTGAATTAATCACTAATCCAATTCGTTGCCAACTTTGTAATAAAATATTAAGAAAGTGGTAAATTTGGTGTAGGCTTATCCAATGTTGTACAAAATCGAATATACAGACTTTATCCAGTCAAAATCAAGTGATTAGGTATATGATATATTCCAATTCTGGATTATATCAAAGTGACTAGGCATGTTTGCATCTCCTTTACAATTTTATCTAATTATATTAGCATTTTATATCTGTTTGTCATTCCCTTTCTAATATTTAAATTTAAATATGTCAAAGGTTCTTGAACTCTTTCAAAATTTAAAATTTAAACCCTATATTTTAATTTCTGTGCTTTTTTATTTTAAAAATTTTAGTCCCTTTGTTTAAATTTTGCCGTTAAAGTTAACATTGTCAAAGATAAAACTACTTTTTTAGCCCTCAACATTTACAATTTTTTTTGTCAATTCGGTTCTTACCCTTTAAAAGTACATAAATTTTTAGGGATGTCATGTTTTCTAGTTTCTAGTAGTGATGGAGTGTTTCTTTTATTGTTCGTGTAATCTATTATAATCTAGTTTATGCAATCTAATGTTGCTTTTTTAAGTGTGTCGAACTGCATTATTTGATTTGTAGAGTAATATATGATAATTAAGAAAATTATCTTTCAACCAAAAAATTGTATATTTAAAGGAAAAGAAAACATTACTTGCTTACGTTGCTATAGTCGAACTTCATGCAGGATTGACCTAACCTTGCATTCCAAATAGAAACTTCTTGCACCAATTAATGTTCATACTTGCTTATGTTCCTATAGTTGAATGGTTGTCGCTAAAGTGCTCAACAATTTTGCCTCTTAAGTGGCATACGTGTACATAATAAATATAGCTTAAAACACAAGAAAGGAACAAGTCAAATCATTAAGGAAACTATTTAAAAACATAAAAAAATAAAAAGTATATATGAGTTTAAAAATAATTAAAAAAACTATTTAAAAATAAAAGATAAAAAAGATGTTTTAAAAACTATTTTAAAAACATAAGAAATTCTAAAATTTAATGTTATTTAAACTGGACCGGATGAATTGGGTCAAGAACTAGCTAGGGTATCGATCCGATGAGAGGTAAAAAACTAGTTGACTTGCGAGCTAGTATGGACTGGTTAAACCGGGCTAAAAAATCAGTTGAACTGGAGGATGATTCGTTTTTTATAATTTGTTTTTATTTTTCAATAATTTATTTGCTTTGAACCAGTCGAATTGGTTGTTCTGGAAATCAATTGGTTAGACCAATTAGAAATCGGTTCAAACGATTTTTTAGCTCAGCTCAAGCAGTTCATACCAATTTTAAGTCAACTGATTTTTTACGTCTTGTCAGCCTAATACCCAACCAGTTCCCACTCCGACCAGTCGATCCAGTCCAATTTAGATAACATGAAATTTTTAATTTTTTATATTTAAAATGTATTGAATCTACAGTACTACCAGAGAAAAATGAAAATTGAAAACAAATTATTAATCAAACCAAAAAAATAAGTAAAAATAGCAATAACTAAAACAATAAATTTCATTACTTAACAAAGAAGCTTACAGCAACAAAAGCAAATACTTTTTATATTTATTCTTTCCAAAAAAAAAATTGTTATTGTAGAAAAGGAAACAAGTCAAAGATTATTGCAAACAAATTGTGAATTTGAATCCAAATTGAATTATATTTGGGCGCCCTAATTGTTAGCCCACCAGAATTTTGACTGAAGATTTTTCACCACATTCTTGTCCAATTGGAAAGCCTTGACGAGAACATCGGGATTGATGGGTGGATTTGATCCAAACACTGCATTGGCTACGGTAATAACCCCAGGATTCTGGCTACTCAAAGCAGCGAAGGCAACGGCATTGGTTTTCCCCACATTGAATTGAAAGTGAATGAGACCAATTGGGAAAACAAATACATCTCCAGGGTATAAGACCTTGGTAATGAGACGATTATCGGTGTTGGATGTCACGAAGCCAACGTAGAGTGTGCCCTCCACAACGACTAGGATTTCGGTGGCACGAGGGTGAGTATGAGGGGGGTTTAGGCCACCATTTGGTGCGTAATCAATTCGAACCAATGAGATGCCAAGAGTGTTAAGCCCTGGTATTTGAGCAACATTAACTGGAGTAACAGTCGATCCCACCGGATTTGATGTGTTTCTGGGGATGTTGAGCCCTGAATAGTAAAAGTCTTGTGCTTTAGCAAGCGTTGGGTCCTTGCAGAACTTCCCATTAACAAACACTGGAGATGAGAAGAAGAATGTTATTTTCATGTACCATGCCATGAAGAGATTGTAGAATGTTTTATTTGAAGGTCAAGTTAAAGAAGAAGAGATAAAAACAAAACTTACCAGCATCCTTGGGGTCATTGATGGCTACGCAGAAATCTTGGAGAGGACTGGGATCAGATGCATAGGCAAATGGGGAAGCCAGAGCCAAGAGACAAAATACTAGGATGAAATGGGCAGTTTTCATTGTGATAAATGGAATTTTGATTGCTTTGGAGAGGATGAGGAACTCTGCTGCAGAACATGACTATTATACAATACAGTCTTTGACCTAGTCTATGTTTTTCCATTTCTGATGAATTGTTCTTCAACTACTACCCTTGTCTCTTCCCACTTCCAATGCTTACATCAGTATCTTTGTCATGGAAGTAGTCAAATCTGTAATTAAATTATGTCTTTTGTAGTACTTAATACAACTTGGTCCATTCGAACGTTGACTTTAGGAGATACCCAAGGTTGCTAAGGCTGCGGGCAGGCAACCCTGTTCATGCAAGATACAATGAAAATAATGTTAACAATAATCCTAGTTGGAAACATTTTGCCATTTGGCAGTGTTTAAACATAAAGTGCCAGCAGCTGGGCTTGGTTAAAGTGTGAAAGAGACTGCCATTGTGGGTTGAGGGAGATTAACTATTGAAACCTTTGACATGATCTTTTTCCCTCATTATCATCTCCTTTTGCAATTAGTGATCTCAATTCTATTTTATTTTTAAAAAAAATTAGAGAAACTGTTTTTCCAGGCCGGCTTATTAACCAGCTTCAACATCTATTAATTAATTCAAATAAAATAGCTTGATTAAGTAAGAAGTGTTTGCAAGAAAAGCGCCTCGGAATGATTCAATACTTGAGGTTTTATATCTCTCTGAATATACACGTGCATGGACATCTTCATAAAAGCCCGGTTGCATTAAATGTAATCTGCATATAGTTTTCACCATTCTATGGATATATAGGAGCACTGCAACTTTGAAATACTGCTAGAGGCTTATCGATTGTGTATATATATTATATATATATATGTACATTCAAAGTCAGTAGAGTAGTTAAGACGACATTGGGTATGTAAAAACGACCAGTTCGATGAGGATGAGGGTGTAGAGTAGTTGAAGAATGATTCCTTCAGATTTCTTTAAAAACCAGTAATCACTTTAGACTTGGCAAACCTCTTTTTTTATTTTCCTTTTTAAAATGGAATTGTTAAAGAAATAAAATGGCAATGGACCTGTTCAGTGTCTACTATCTATAAATGGACATGCTTTGAAACCAGATTTCTCACCCCTCATAAAGCAACAAATCTTAGAAGCTCAATTTGATCTGGTTCAGGACTGTTGCTTACAACAATGAAAGGTGTTCAATTCCTTGTAGCATTTGTCCTCTTGGCTTTGGCTTCCAAACTTGTCTCAGCTTCAGATCCCAGCCCTCTTCAGGATTTCTGTGTAGCAATTAATGATACTAAAGACGGTGGTGTGTTCTTTAATTCTTTGAAATTTCATCTTTGCAATATATTCGTTTTGACTCTTAAAAGTGGAGAAATATAGCAAGTACAAGTATTGGACAAGTGTCCAAGTAGTAAACTCTTTTCTTTCCATTTATGCAGTTTTCGTTAATGGCAAGTTCTGCAAGGACCCCAAGCTTGCAACCGCAGAAGACTTCTTCCTGCCTGGCCTCAACATTCCTGGAAATACATCAAACCAAGTAGGATCAATGGTCACTCCAGCCAATGTTCAACAAATACCTGGACTTAACACTCTTGGCATATCTCTTGTTCGAATTGACTATGCACCTTACGGTGGCCTAAACCCTCCTCACACTCACCCTCGTGCCACCGAAATTCTAGTCGTTGTGGAGGGCACACTTTCCGTCGGCTTTGTCACATCGAACACGGATAACCGTCTCTTCACCAAAGTCCTATACCCCGGAGATGTATTCGTTTTCCCCGAAGGTATGATTCACTTCCAGTTCAACATAGGGAGTACGAATGCGGTTGCCTTTTCTGCTCTCAGTAGCCAAAACCCAGGGGTGATCACCATTGCAAATGCAGTGTTTGGCTCTGACCCCGCCATCAATCCTGATGTTCTCGCCAAGGCCTTCCAGCTGGATCAAAATATCGTTAAACAACTTCAGTCCCGGTTCTGGTGGGACAACAACTAGGGGATACTTCTAAACCCCATGAACCTTAGTAGCTAATTGTTTGGATCATGTTTAACTGTTTTTCACGTTGAATTTAGTTGAAAGAAAAATAAAAAAATAAAGAGGTTTCTCATGTACCTTTGTAGCCTCTCAGTAATATTATTTTCATCATACTGTATGGAGTATTACAATTACAATTTATTTTTAATTTGAAGTTTGGATTTCGGACCTTCGTTTAGGGAAATGAATGAATCACTGGAACATTTTCAAATATTTATAGTGTTCCAATAACTATAAGAGTTCCAATACTTATTGTAACCTCTCGTAATATTATTTTCGTCATACCATATGGAGTCATGCAATTACAATTTATTTTTAGTTTAAAGTTTGGATTTCAGACCTTTGTTTAGGGAAATGAATGAATCACTAGAACATTTTCAAATATTTATAGTGTTCTAATAACTATAAATGAATGGGTGTAATTAATCAAAAGTTATATTATTTGATTTTCTGAAAAAAAATTATAACTATTTAAATAATATAATTTGAATAGTTATAACATTAAATGAATAATTATATGTTTACTTTAAAGACATTAGACATTATTTTCAGAAGGACACCTAGATTTCATTTGAAAATCATACCAACAAATTCTAATATTCTTTCTTTCCTCCCTTCATTTTCTAATATTATTAGATTATTGTATAAAGTATTACTGCAGAAATCCTTTATAGAAATTGAGTTTCTTGTTAAATATTGCTCAGTGTGTAGTGGACTATTCTCGTCAGTGCAAAACACAAATAGTCATTGGCTTCATTATATCCTCGAGGTTAATTTGCTTGGAACACATTTGCACATCGAAGATAAGTGGGGGCGAATATAACCTTAAAGATAGTGACTTGATACACGCCTTAGAGCCTTGTCCTATTTCTTATTTTTCTGATCGAGTTCCGTTCGTGTGTTCGAGATTTTCTTCACCAGAGATTTGTACTAACAATCACGCCGATTCATTGTTGTATTAATTTTTTGTTGTTTTCTTTTTTCCCCTTTTGGAAATTGATTGGGATCTAACATAATATTATTTCATTAGTTTCTCAACTACAACTACTGTTTAGAAACAAAAATCAAGAATCATTTATACACCCTTCAAAATTATATAAACCGTTGGCAATTTCTCTGGCTTTTTTCCTCTCCCCTCAAATTATACATAAATGTACGTATTACATATAGTGAATGAAACCTTTATTCTAATTTCTTTTTTTTTTTAAAAATTACTTGTTCAATCTGTTTTAATTAAAATAAAATATATTATTATTAACATTAATATCCTTATTAAAATAAAATTCTTTAATTGATTAATGTTAAAGGGGGTGTCATTAATGGGTGGACTTTTTAGGATGACTCAAGCTTATGTGTCCAAGACTGTTGTGTGGTTAAAATCAAATTTGATGTTCAGTGCGATCCTATAAAGAGGGAGCTTTGAAGTTTAATGTTGATGATTCAACTTTCGAAAAACTAGGGGTTTCAGGTTGTGGGGTTGTGTTGCGTTATGATAGTCAGGCTGATAGAAATTCAAGAATATGAATATACTAAAATTGTGACAGTTAAATGTGTGCTTGACTTAAACTGGAAAAGTTTGAATCTTCAATATCTTACTCACCAAAATAGAAAGAATGTCCTTTAGAACAGTCAGACTGACATATTGTGCATTTTGAGGGACATTTTCTAAGACAATTGCCCCCGCATCTTCATTATAAGAAGCCAAGAGTTTTATTAGTTCAAGAAAGTTACCTCGATATCTTGAATCTTGTGCTTCATCGCGTCCCCTAAAGGCACAACCTAGAAAGACAAGCAACTTAACAACATCTATTGACACCTTGAGCTATAGCCGATTTCTTGCAACTTGTTCAAAATTTTGTTTCTCAATAATCCTTTCAATATTTTGCAAGGAATTATGAAGATTGAGCTAACTTTTCATAGCATTCTTATGTAAAGAATTTGCGTCCTTACCCACATGAGTAACAAAAGGACATTTAGATAAAAGGACATTTAGATCCTTCATTGACCTTCTTCCATGATCAAAATCCTTGGCTTGTAAAAGTATTACAATGACGCCCAAATGGCTTGTTGAAGAGAAAACAAGAAAGGAAATACCAAAATAGCCTTCTGGAAATTCAAATTTTGATGAAGGTATCGATACTTTAGGCCTAGGTATCGATACCTAGCCTTCAATATCGATACTGATGTTAAAAACGATTTTCACGTTGAATTTAGTTGAAAGAAAAATAAAAATTAAAGAGGTTTCTCATGTACCTTAGCTTATTGTAACCTCTCGTAATATTATTTTTGTCATACGATATGGAGTCTTACAATTACAATTTTTTTTTTTGAAGTTTGGACTTCAGACCTTCGTTTAGGGAAATTAATGAATCACTAGAACATTTTCAAATATTTATAGTGTTTCAATAACTATAAATAAATGAGTGTAATTAATTAAAATTTATATTAGTTGATTTTCTAAAAAAAAATTATAACTATTTAAATAATATTATTTGAATAGTTATAATATTATATGTTTATTTTACAGACATTATTATTCAGAAAGACACTTATTGAAAGTTGTCTCTATGAAGTGACATGAAAATTCCTATAAATAGGAATGAGATTTCATTGGGAAATCACACCAACAAATTCTAATATTCTTTCTTTCCTCCATTTATTTTCTAATATTATTAGATTATTCTATAAAGTAGGATCAATGGTCACTCAAGCCAATGTTCAAAAAATATTTGGACTTAACACTCTTGGCATATCTCTTGTTCGAATTGACTATGCACCTTACGGTGGCCTAAACCCTCCTCACACTCACCCTTGTGCCACCGACATTCTAGTCATTGTGGAGGGCACACTTTCCGTCGGCTTTGTCACATCGAACACGGATAATCGTCTCTTCACCAAAGTCCTATAACCCAGAGATGTATTCGTTTTCCCCGAAGGTATGATTCACTTCCAGTTCAGCATAGGGAGAACGAATGCGGTTACCTTTGCTGCTCTGAGTAGCCAAAACCCAGGGGTGATCACCATTGCAAATGCAGTGTTTGGCTCTGACCCCGCCATCAATCCTGATGTTCTCGCCAAGGCCTTCCAGCTGGATCAAAATATCGTTAAACAACTTCAGTCCCGGTTCTGGTAGGACAACAACTAGGGGATACTTCTAAACCCCATGAACCTTAGTAGCTAATTGTTTGGATGATGTTTAACTTGTTTTTCACGTTGAATTTAGTTGAAAGAAAAATAAAAAAATAAAGAGGTTTCTCATGTACCTTTGTAGCCTCTCAGTAATATTATTTTCGTCATACTATATGGAGTATTACAATTACAATTTAGTTTTAATTTGAAGTTTGGATTTCGGACCTTCATTTAGGGAAATGAATGAATCACTAGAACATTTTCAAATATTTATAGTATTCCAATAACTATAGGAGTTCAAATGCTATTGTAACCTCTCGTAATATTATTTTCGTCATACGATATGGAGTCATGCAATTACAATTTATTTTTAGTTTAAAGTTTGGATTTCAGACCTTTGTTTAGGGAAATGAATGAGTCACTGGAACATTTTCAAATATTTATATTGTTCCAATAACTATAAATGAATGGGTGTAATTAATCAAAAGTTATATTATTTGATTTTCTAGAAAATAATTATAACTATTTAAATAGTATTATTTGAATAGTTATAACATTAAATGAATAATTATATGTTTACTTTAAAACATTATTTTCAGAAGGACACCTATTGAAAGATGCCTCTATAAAGAGACATGAAAATTCCTATAGGAATGAGATTTCATTTGAAAATCATACCAACAAATTCTAATATTCTTTCTTTCCTCCCTTCATTTTCTAATATTATTAGATTATTCTATAAAGTATTACTGCAGAAATCCTTTGTAGAAATTGAGTTTCTTGTTAAATATTGCTCAGTGTGTAGTGGACTATTCTCCTCAGTGCAAAACGCAAATAGTCATTGGCTTCATTGTATCCTCCAGGTTAATTTGCTTGGAACTCATTTGCACATCGAAGATAAGTGGGGGCGAATATAACCTTAAAGATAGTGACTTGATACACGCCTTGGAGCCTTGTCCTATTTCTTATTTTTCTGTTCGAGTTCCGTTCGTGTGTTCGAGATTTTCTTCACCAGAGATTTGTACTAACAATCACTTCGGTTGATTCTTGTATTAATTTTTTGTTGTTTTCTTTTTTCCCCTTTTGGTAATTGATTGGGATCTAACATAATATTATTTCATTAGTTTCTCAACTACAACTACTGTTTACAAACAAAAATCAAGAATCATCTATACACCCTTCAAAATTATATAAACCGTTTGCAATTTCTCTGGCTTTTTTCCTCCGCCCTCAAATTATACATAAATGTACGTATTACATATAGTGAATGAAACCTTTATTCTAATTTCTTTTTTTTTAAAAAATAGTTGTTCAATCTGTTTTAATTAAAATAAAATTCTTTAATTGATTAATGTTAAAGGGGGTGTCGTTAATGAGTGGACTTTTTGGGATGACTCAAGCTTATGTGTCCAAGACTGTTGTGTGGTTAAAATCAAATTTGATGTTCAGTGAGATCCTATAAAGAGGGAGCTTTGAAGTTTAATGTTGATTCCACTTTCGGAAAACTAGGGGCTTCAGGTTGTGGGGTTGTGTTGCATTATGATTGTAGGGCTGATAGAAATTCAAAAATATGAATATACTAAAATTGTGACCATTAAATGTGTGCTTGACTTAAACTGGAAAACTTTGAATCTCCAATATCTTACTCGCTAAAATAGAAAGAATGTCCTTTAGAACAGTTGGACTGACATATTGTGCATTTTGAGGGACACTTTCTAAGACAATTGCCCCCGCATCTTTATTATAAGAAGCCAAGAGTTTTATTAGTTCAAGAAAGTTACCTCGATATCTTGAATCTTGTGCTTCATCGCGTCCCCTAAAGGCACAACCTTGAAAGACAAGCAACTTAACAACATCTATTGACACCTTGAGCTATAGCCGATTTCTTGCAACTTGTTCAAAATTTGTTTCGCAATAATCCTCTCAATATTTTGCAAGGAATTATGAAGATTGAGATAACTTTTCATAGCATTCTTATGTAAGCACAAAATTCTCTAAATGTGTTATGAGTTCTAATCTCTAATGGTTGTATTTTCTAATATTGTAAAAGAGCCTATTTATAGGCTAAATTCATAGGTCAAATAATAATAAAATAATCTAGACTAATCAGAGTTTGATTGAAACAAATAAATAGAGTTTAACTGAAAAATAATTTCTCAAATTTGATTGAAATAGGAGTTATACTCAACAAACACCTTGAAATGTATGGCATTTAAGAATGCATTTGGAGGCACAATTGAAGATAACTTCATCAAAATTGAGGGGTGGAAGATTGGGGAAATTCAGTGGGATTGATAAAGAGGCCAAAGGTGGAGATTTGTTAATTTTTGGCTCCTTAAAATCTTACATTGATAAGAGATAGTTTTATGCTGCCTCTCCATCTCTATATATTAAGGCCTTAGTATACTTTGAGTATATTTTAGGAAATCTTTTAATTAAGTAACCACTATCGAAGCAAACATTGTAGAAATAACCACTATTGAAAGCAAATCTTGAGACGGCAAAGAAAAAACATGACATAAAACCATGCCATAACCATCAGATCAGGCACATTATAAATAAAAACACACATTATTTAGAACAAAACAATCACAACTTCTTACGATTGAAGAAATTTTATTCCCATATATTTAAATGAACTAATTGTTGTCCCACCAAAATTTGGATTGGAGATAGGTAACAATATTCTTGTCCAACTGGAAGGCCTTAGTGAGAACATCAGGATTAATGGGAGGGTTAGAGCCAAATACTGCATTTGCAATCGTGATAACTCCTGGATTTTGGCTGCTGAGACCAGCAAATGCAACTGCTTTGGTATTCCCGATATTGAATTGGAAGTGGATGAGACCGACAGGGAAAACAAACACATCACCAGGGTTTAGGACTTTGGTGATGAGACGGTTATCTGTGTTGGATGTAACGAAACCAACATAAAGTGTGCCTTCCAAAACCACAAGGATCTCCGTTGCACGAGGGTGCGTGTGAGGAGGGTTTAGGCCACCATATGGAGCATAGTCAATTCGAACTAGAGATATGCCGAGAGTGTTAAGTCCCGGTATTTGTGCCACATTGACAGGAGTCACAGTTGATCCAACCGGATTTGAGGTGGTTCTAGGGATATTAAGCCCTGAGTAGAAGAAGTCTTCTGCATTGGCAAGCTTTGGGTCCTTGCAGAACTTTCCATTTACAAACACTGCATGAAATAAACTAAGGTTAGTCAATATCGTGAATCCATGCAAATATATGAATTCTTATGAAGAAATTGTTACTTCGGATAAAAGGCTCTAGCGTCTTGCATAATTATGGACTTAAAGATACTAGTCAACAAGAGAGTACTGAGAAACAAAACATAATATAACAATAGCGTACCACCATTCTCCGTGTCATTGATGGCTACACAGAAATCTTGCAGGGGGCTGGGATCAGAAGCTGAGGCTAATAAGGAACTGAAGGCCAAGATGGCAAAAGCTGCAACGAAAAGTTGAAGTCGTTTCATCATAATTGATGTGCAAGCACGAAATGTATGCTACTACTTGGGAACGGGGTGGGAAATCCTGCATGGCAAACAGGTCTATATATAGGCATTGAAACAAAAGAACTCGTCCTGATTTGCCTTTCATCAAGTACGTGAAGACTAGGCGTTTGCCTTCACAATTAGTCATTTCTTATTAGGATGTGAATCATTCTTCAACCACTAAACTTTCTAGTTCTGTTCTCCTCGTACATCATTTCAATATATGCCGTGGAATTGGTCTTAATTCACTCGCAGTTCTAAACATTTTCTTATCCAGGCTCTGACTTTTCCTTCTCAGACTAAAGTTGATGGGGAAAAGGAGGTGCTGAAAATACATTATTATCTTATAATTTGCTAGTGACAAGAAAGTTTTCTTGTAAAATACTTAATATATATATTGCATCAAATATGAACTCAAGAATAATTCCATCTGGCCTTATGCAAACAAATATATATATATGTAATTTTTTATTCAGATAGTGGGAATAATTTAATTTAGATTTGGAGTTGCTGCAAGCAGCCGGCAGTTTTGTATGTAAAACTGAACTCGGTCAATCTTTTAGTTAGCATGATCAAGGAAATGCTATGGAGACGAAAACTTAAGCTTGATTAAAGGCTTCTGATTGTGTCTGTAATCAACATGTTATACAATCTCAGTTGACATAGTCTATTCTGGCAAGTTCATTTGTACTGACATCTATGCTTATCACATCCACAACATTGTCAATTTCTTGCAAGTTCAATGAAGCATGCATGCAAAAGCGAAACTTTCCGAGTCTGTTGATCACTTCAATTACCCAAAAATGAGCTTTGTATTAATCACTGATCCAATTCGCTGCCAACTTTGTAATAAAATATTAAGAAAGTGGTAAATTTGGTGTAGGCTTATCAAATGTTGTACAAAATCGAATATACAGACTTTACCTAGTCAAAATCAAGTGATTAGGTATATGATATATTCCAATTCTGGATTATATCAAAGTGACTAGGCATGTTTGCATATCCTTTACAATTTTATCTAATTATATTATTGTCATTCCCTTTCTAATATTTAAATTTAAATATGTCAAAGGTTCTTGTACTCTTTTAAAATTTAAAATTTAGTCCCTATATTTTAAATTTCTGTGCTTTTTTATTTTAAAAATTTTAGTCCCTTTGTTTAAATTTTGCCGTTAAAGTTAACATTGTCAAAGGTAAAACTACTTTTTTAGCCCTCAACAGTTACAATTTTTTTTGTCAATTCGGTTCTTACCCTTTAAAAGTACATAAATTTTTAGGGATGTCATGTTTTCTAGTTTCTAGTAGTGATGGAGTGTTTCTTTTATTGTTCGTGTAATCTATTATAATCTGGTTTATGCAATCTAATGTTGCTTTTTAAGGTGTGTCGAACTGCATTCTTTGATTTGTGGAGTAATATATGATAATTAAGAAAATTATCTTTCAACCAAAAAATTGTATATTTAAAGGAAAAGAAAACATTACTTGCTTACGTTGCTATAGTCGAACTTCATGCAGGATTGACCTAACCTTGCATTCCAAATAGAAACTTCTTGCACCAATTAATGCTCATACTTGCTTATGTTCCTATAGTTGAATGGTTGTCGCTAAAGTGCTCAACAATTTTGCCTCTTAAGTGGCATACGTGTACATAATAAATATAGCTTAAAACACAAGAAAGGAACAAGTCAAATCATTAAGGAAACTATTTAAAAACATAAAAAAACTAAAAAGTATATATGAGTTTAAAAATAATTAAAAAAATAAACTATTTAAAAATAAAAGATAAAAAAGATGTTTTAAAAACTATATTAAAAAACATAAGAAATTCTAAAATTTAATGTTATTTAAACTGGACCGGATCGATTGGGTCAAGAACTAGCTAGGGTATCGATCCGATGAGAGGTAAAAAACTAGTTGACCTGCGAGCTAGTATGGACTGGTTAAACCGGGCTAAAAAATCAGTTGAACTGAAGGATGATTCGTTTTTTATAATTTGTTTTAATTTTTCAATAATTTATTTGCTTTGAACCAGTCGAATTGGTTGTTCTGGAAATCAATTGGTTAGACCAATTAGAAATCGATTCAAACGATTTTTTAGCTCAGTTCAAGCAGTTCATACCAATTTTAAGTCAACTGATTTTTTACGTCTTGTCGGCCTAATACCCAACCGGTTCCCACTCCGACCAGTCGGTCCAGTCCAATTTAGATAACATTAACTACCATAAAAAAATGAAAATTGAAAACAAATTATTAATCAAACCAAAAAAATAAGTTAAAATAGCAATAACTAAAACAATAAATTTCATTACTTAACAAAGAAGCTTACAGCAACAAAAGCAAATACTTTTTATATTTATTCTTTCCAAAAAAAAAAAAAATTGTTATTGTAGAAAAGGAAACAAGTCAAAGATTATTGCAAACAAATTGTAAATTTGAATCCAAATTGAATTATATTTGGGCGCCCTAATTGTTAGCCCACCAGAATTTTGACTGAAGATTTTTCACCACATTCTTGTCCAATTGGAAAGCCTTGACGAGAACATCGGGATTGATGGGTGGATTTGATCCAAACACTGCATTGGCTACGGTAATAACCCCAGGATTCTGGCTACTCAAAGCAGCGAAGGCAACGGCATTGGTTTTCCCCACATTGAATTGAAAGTGAATGAGACCAATTGGGAAAACAAATACATCTCCAGGGTATAAGACCTTGGTAATGAGACGATTATCGGTGTTGGATGTCACGAAGCCAACGTAGAGTGTGCCCTCCACAACGACTAGGATTTCGGTGGCACGAGGGTGAGTATGAGGGGGGTTTAGGCCACCATTTGGTGCGTAATCAATTCGAACCAATGAGATGCCAAGAGTGTTAAGCCCTGGTATTTGAGCAACATTAACTGGAGTAACAGTCGATCCCACCGGATTTGATGTGTTTCTGGGGATGTTGAGCCCTGAATAGTAAAAGTCTTGTGCTTTAGCAAGCGTTGGGTCCTTGCAGAACTTCCCATTAACAAACACTGGAGATGAGAAGAAGAATGTTATTTTCATGTACCATGCCATGAAGAGATTGTAGAATGTTTTATTTGAAGGTCAAGTTAAAGAAGAAGAGATAAAAACAAACTTACCAGCATCCTTGGGGTCATTGATGGCTACGCAGAAATCTTGGAGAGGACTGGGATCAGATGCATAGGCAAATGGGGAAGCCAGAGCCAAGAGACAAAATACTAGGATGAAATGGGCAGTTTTCATTGTGATAAATGGAATTTTGATTGCTTTGGAGAGGATGAGGAACTCTGCTGCAGAACATGACTATTATACAATACAGTCTTTGACCTAGTCTATGTTTTTCCATTTCTGATGAATTGTTCTTCAACTACTACCCTTGTCTCTTCCCACTTCCAATGCTTACATCAGTATCTTTGTCATGGAAGTAGTCAAATCTGTAATTAAATTATGTCTTTTGTAGTACTTAATACAACTTGGTCCATTCGAACGTTGACTTTAGGAGATACCCAAGGTTGCTAAGGCTGCGGGCAGGCAACCCTGTTCATGCAAGATACAATGAAAATAATGTTAACAATAATCCTAGTTGGAAACATTTTGCTATTTGGCAGTGTTTAAACATAAAGTGCCAGCAGCTGGGCTTGGTTAAAGTGTGAAAGAGACTGCCATTGTGGGTTGAGGGAGATTAACTATTGAAACCTTTGACATGATCTTTTTCCCTCATTATCATCTCCTTTTGCAATTAGTGATCTCAATTCTATTTTATTTTTAAAAAAAATTAGAGAAACTGTTTTTCCAGGCCGGCTTATTAACCAGCTTCAACATCTATTAATTAATTCAAATAAAATAGCTTGACTAAGTAAGAAGTGTTTGCAAGAAAAGTGCCTCGGAATGATTCAATACTTGAGGTTTTATATCTCTCTGAATATACACGTGCATGGACATCTTCATAAAAGCCCGGTTGCATTAAATGTAATCTGCATATAGTTTTCACCATTCTATGGATATATAGGAGCACTGCAACTTTGAAATACTGCTAGAGGCTTATCAATTGTGTATATATATTATATATATATATATGTACATTCAAAGTCAGTAGAGTAGTTAAGACGACATTGGGTATGTAAAAACGACCAGTTCGATGAGGATGAGGGTGTAGAGTAGTTGAAGAATGATTCCTTCAGATTTCTTTAAAAACCAGTAATCACTTCAGACTTGGCAAACCTCTTTTCTATTTTCCTTTTTAAAATGGAATTGTTAAAGAAATAAAATGACAATGGACCTGTTCAGTGTCTACTATCTATAAATGGACATGCTTTGAAACCAGATTTCTCACCCCTCATAAAGCAACAAATCTTAGAAGCTCAATTTGATCTGGTTCAGGACTGTTGCTTACAACAATGAAAGGTGTTCAATTCCTGTGCAGCATTTGTCCTCTTGGCTTTGGCTTCCAAACTTGTCTCAGCTTCGGATCCCAGCCCTCTTCAGGATTTCTGTGTAGCAATTAATGATACTAAAGACGGTGGTGTGTTCTTTAATCTTTGAAATTTCATCTTTGCAATATATTCGTTTTGACTCTTAAAAGCGGAGAAATATAGCAAGTACAAGTATTGGACAAGTGTCCAAGTAGTAAACTCTTTTCTTTCCATTGATGCAGTTTTCGTTAATGGCAAGTTCTGCAAGGACCCCAAGCTTGCAACCGCAGAACACTTCTTCCTGCCTGGCCTCAACATTCCTGGAAATACATCAAACCAAGTAGGATCAATGGTCACTCCAGCCAATGTTCAACAAATACCTGGACTTAACACTCTTGGCATATCTCTTGTTCGAATTGACTATGCACCTTACGGTGGCCTAAACCCTCCTCACACTCACCCTCGTGCCACCGAAATTCTAGTCGTTGTGGAGGGCACACTTTCCGTCGGCTTTGTCACATCGAACACGGATAACCGTCTCTTCACCAAAGTCCTATACCCCGGAGATGTATTCGTTTTCCCCGAAGGTATGATTCACTTCCAGTTCAACATAGGGAGTACGAATGCGGTTGCCTTTTCTGCTCTCAGTAGCCAAAACCCAGGGGTGATCACCATTGCAAATGCAGTGTTTGGCTCTGACCCCGCCATCAATCCTGATGTTCTCACCAAGGCCTTCCAGCTGGATCAAAATATCGTTAAACAACTTCAGTCCCGGTTCTGGTGGGACAACAACTAGGGGATACTTCTAAACCCCATGAACCTTAGTAGCTAATTGTTTGGATGATGTTTAACTGTTTTTCACGTTGAATTTAGTTGAAAGAAAAATAAAAAAATAAAGAGGTTTCTCATGTACCGTTGTAGCCTCTCAGTAATATTATTTTCGTCATACTGTATGGAGTATTACAATTACAATTTATTTTTAATTTGAAGTTTGGATTTCGGACCTTCGTTTAGGGAAATGAATGAATCACTGGAACATTTTCAAATATTTATAGTGTTTCAATAACTATAAGAGTTCCAATACTTATTGTAACCTCTCGTAATATTATTTTCGTCATACCATATGGAGTCATACAATTACAATTTATTTTTAGTTTAAAGTTTGGATTTCAGACCTTTGTTTAGGGAAATGAATGAATCACTAGAACATTTTCAAATATTTATAGTGTTCTAATAACTATAAATGAATGGGTGTAATTAATCAAAAGTTATATTATTTGATTTTCTGAAAATAATTATAACTATTTAAATAATATTATTTGAATAGTTATAACATTAAATGAATAATTATATGTTTACTTTAAAGACATTATTTTCAGAAGGACACCTAGATTTCATTTGAAAATCATACCAACAAATTCTAATATTCTTTGTTTCCTCCCTTCATTTTCTAATATTATTAGATTATTGTATAAAGTATTACTGCAAAAATCCTTTGTAGAAATGAGTTTCTTGTTAAATATTGCTCAGTGTGTAGTGGACTATTCTCGTCAGTGCAAAACGCAAATAGTCATTGGCTTCATTGTATCCTCGAGGTTAATTTGCTTGGAACACATTTGCACACCGAAGATAAGTGGGGGCGAATATAACCTTAAAGATGGTGACTTGATATACGCCTTGGAGCCTTGTCCTATTTCTTATTTTTCTGATCGAGTTCCGTTCGTGTGTTCGAGATTTTCTTCACCAGAGATTTGTACTAACAATCACGCCGATTCATTGTTGTATTAATTTTTTGTTGTTTTCTTTTTCCCCTTTGGAAATTGATTGGGATCTAACATAATATTATTTCATTAGTTTCTCAGCTACAACTACGGTTTACAAACAAAAATCAAGAATCATCTATACACCCTTCAAAATTATATAAACCGTTTGCAATTTCTCTGGCTTTTTTCCTCTCCCCTCAAATTATACATAAATGTAAGTATTACGTATAGTGAATGAAACCTTTATTCTAATTTCTTTTTAAAAAAAATTAGTTGTTCAATCTGTTTTAATTAAAATAAAATATATATTATTATTAACATTAATATCCTTATTAAAATAAAATTCTTTAATTGATTAATGTTAAAAGGGGGGTGTCGTTAATGGGTGGACTTTTTAGGATGACTCAAGCTTATGTGTCCGAGACTGTTGTGTGGTTAAAATCAAATTTGATGTTCAGTGCGATCCTATAAAGAGGGACCTTGGAAGATAAATGTTGATGATTCAACTTTCAGAAACTAGGGGTTTCAGGTTGTGGGGTTGTGTTGAGTTATGATAGTCAGGCTGATAGAAATTCAAGAATATGAATATACTAAAATCGTGACCATTAAATGTGTGCTTGACTTAAACTGAAAAAGCTTGAATCTCTAATATCTTACTCGCCAAAATAGAAAGAATGTCCTTTAGAACAGTCAGACTGATATATTGTGCATTTTGAGGGACATTTTCTAAGACAATTGCCCCCGCATCTTCATTATAAGAAGCCAAGAGTTTTATTAGTTCAAGAAAGTTACCTCGATATCTTGAATCTTGTGCTTCATCGCGTCCCCTAAAGGCAAACCTAGAAAGACAAGCAACTTAACAACATCTATTGACACCTTGAGCTATAGCCGATTTCTTGCAACTTGTTCAAAATTTGTTTCTCAATAATCCTCTCAATATTTTGCAAGGAATTATGAAGATTGAGATAACTTTTCATAGCATTCTTATGTAAAGAATTTGCGTCCTTACCCAAATGAGTAACAAAAGGACATTTAGATAAAAGGACATTTAGATCCTTCATTGACCTTCTTCCATGATCAAAATCCTTGGCCTGTAAAAGTATTTCAATGACGCCCAAATGGCTTGTTGAAGAGAAAACAAGAAAGGAAATACCAAAATAGCCTTCTGGAAATTCAAATTTGATGAAGGTATCGATACTTTAGGACTAGGTATCGATACATAGCCTTCAATATCGATAATGATGTTAAAATGATTTTCACGTTGAATTTAGTTGAAAGAAAAATAAAAATTAAAGAGGTTTCTCATGTACCTTAGCTTATTGTAACCTCTCGTTAATATTATTTTTGTCATACAATATGGAGTCTTACAATTACAATTTTTTTTTTTGAAGTTTGGATTCAGACCTTCGTTTAGGGAAATTAATGAATCACTAGAATATTTTCAAATATTTATAGTGTTTCAATAACTATAAATAAATGAGTGTAGTTAATCAAAATTTATATTAGTTGATTTTCTGAAAAAAAAATATAACTATTTAAATAATATTATTTGAATAGTTATAATATTATATGTTTATTTTCCAGAATTATTATTCAGAATGACATTATTGAAAGTTGTCTCTATGAAGTGACATGAAAATTCCTATAAATAGGAATGAGTTTTCATTGGGAAATCACACCAACAAATTCTAATATTCTTTCTTTCCTCCATTTATTTTCTAATATTATTAGATTATTCTATAAAGTATTATGCATAAATCCTTTGTAGAAATTGAGTTTCTGTTAAACATTGCTCATGTGTAGTGGAACTATTCTCGTCAGTGCAAAACGAAATATTCATTGGCTTCATTGTATCCTCGAGGTTAATTGCTTAGAACCATTTGCACACGAAGATAGGTGAGGGCGAATATAACCTTAAAGATAGTGATTGATACACGCCTTGGAGCCTTGTCCTATTTCTTCTTTTCTGTTCGAGTTCCGTTCGTGTGTTCGAGAATTTCTTCACCAGAGATTTGTACTAACAATCACTACACGATGATTTTGTATTTGATTTTTTGTTGTTTTTCTTTTTTCCCTTTTGGAAATTGAGGGAATCTAACATAATATTATTTCATTAGTTTCTCAACTACAACTACTGTGTTTACAAAAAAAATTCAAGAATCATCTATACACCCTTCAAAATTATATAAAAGTTTGCACTTCTCTGGCTTTTTTCCTCTCCCCTCAAATTATACATAAATTTACGTATTAGAGATAGTGAATGAAATCTTCATTCTTAATTTTTTTAAAAGAAAATTTAGTTGTTCTATCTGTTTTAATTAAAACAAAAACATTATTATTATTAACATTAATATCCTTATTAAAAATAAAATTCTTTTAAATGATTATTTTTTTTAAATTACTATGGAATAATATTCATTATTCTATATTTAAATGATAGAATGAGTTGGTTCTTATGACTTAAAAAATTATGATAAAATTTAAATTATTTAATTTTTTATTAAAATAAAATTTATATTGTTTTATTACCATTAAAATCAAATTCTTAGTAAATTGAAATTGCTAATAATTATTATTTAAATTAAACATTGACTAATACTTTCTATTAATTTTTTTCGATCTTTAAATAGACTTGAGTTTTTTATGGTTCCAACCAGCCTATCTCCATTCTATTTATCATCAACAGAGAAGAGCTTTCACAATAAAATGGTTAGATTTTTCAACTTAGAATAAAGCAAAACACCTGAATGAGTTGAATAATATAAAAAATGGTTTGTTATGTCTCTCTTAGTTATTTCTTATATATATATATATAAAACCACTTTCTTGCACATTCAAGATGTATAATATCATATTCAATACATGAGGAATTGCCGAGAGGGATGAAGGAATGGTTAGACAAGGGTATAGAGGTTCAAATTATTATCCAGGCGTAAGGTGGTTTCTCTGTGTCCTAGGTCACGGACTTAGAGTTTTTTTCACCCATCGTGCGGGCCTTGGCAGTTCTTTTGCTTAAAAACGCCTAAGTCAGCCTAACTTGCAATGATAAAGGATTCAACAGCAAAAATGCCTAAGTCGGCCTAACTTGCAATGATAAAGGATTCAACAGAATTCCCTCAAGGCACCCACCAAGAACAACAGAAGAACGAAGTAAGAACGAACGTTGAAAGATGAACGAAAGCCACAAAAAAGCAAGAAACACTTGAGAGAAAAGTTTGAGTGAATACTCTCAAAATTCTTATTGATAACTTAATGAATTACAAGAGCAAAGAGGTCTCTATTTATAGTTGAGCCTCAAGGTACATCAATGGCTACAATTAAAAGCTGTAAACAATTAGAACTCTAAGATACAATTAGAAGCTGTATACAATTAGAACTCTAAGATTACATAATCATATCTTATTGGGTCACTTCCCATATTATCAGGCTCTTGGGATGGGCTTTTAATCTCTCCAGGCAAAGGCCAGTTTGGTTGGGCCAAATGACCTCCTTCAAATCTGATGGATCGCACAAGT